>JAPTGZ010000026.1:13132472-13145514 GCA_029814645.1 Fowleria isostigma | reverse complement strand
CCCGAAGTTTGCCAAAGTAGTGACGATTGTAGCCACTGAAAAAAGAAGCAACACACCAGAAAAACAAACTGTTCCATGGGTAGAACTAGTAACATATATATGAATTGTTCCTGGCAGGTGTCCAAGGGGAAAAAAGTTAAAATTAGAGCCAGGATTCAGATAAAAGATGAAAGCCACAAGTACCTGAGGTAGGACACTATTGGAAGACTGAAGAGTGGTATTCTCATCTAAAAAGAGATTAAAAAAAAGAGTTATTGGACAGCTGGGGAAGAAGAAAGGTTATCAGTACATTTGGAGTTGGACAGATCAGCCAGTCTTTGAAGTAACAAAGTACTACTAGCTCAGATCGTCAGGACATTATGCCCAAAGACATGATGTATAATAAAACTATGCATTATGTATAATGGGCCTCAAGTCAGTCAGACTAATCTAAATTAATCTTCCTGCCGTTAATAGACTGCTGGGTGTGCTGACATACTAAAGCAGTTTTAAAACAGATAAAAAATACATCGTTCGATATATCCAAAAGGAGAAATGTTAAAATATCATCATTTATCCGCATAGGAAAGCAGTGATGACATCAGCGATTAAAGTCCGTGCCTTCAGCTCAGTGACGTTTTTTTAATGGCGTTAGTGAAGCTGACTAAGCTGAAAGGCCCAGGGGGATGGTTTTAAAACATCTACATCAACAGCTAGGGATCAAAATGGCCCCCTAATTTAATCCCATTTAATCCAATTACATGTGATGCCATTCACCAGCCACAACTAAGGAAGGTCTCCTAACATACAGCACACACATTTACGACAAATACCCAGATGGGGCAGAAATACAGCAGGTTCTTCTGTGTTGAGACAGCAGAAGTGGACTTTTAGAAGAACTACTATAGCCCCGAGGTAACTTAGGAGTAAGCAGTTTATAAAAATACTCTTTAAGCATGCATGAAAAGTGTTTTTTTTTTTTGTACAATTTCCTATTCTATCGGGAATTACCTTTATGGGATTGTGATTCGTGGCTGGGAGGAGGGACTTTGGTTTGCGCAGTCAGCAACAACTCATATGTGTGATCCTCCTCTTCCTCCACCGGCTCTCCTCTCTCATCAATACTGCTGTTAGTGTACAGAGCCTGAAGGAAAGAAAGAAAGACAGAAAATGAAAGCAGAAAGTTTAGGGAAAAGTGAAAATTTAAGAAGAAAGCCAGTGGGCAAATGGCTTGGAAATGACCTCCATTATACAACAGTATTGATCACAGCTACAGAGGAGAGCTGCAATAAGAGAAGCTACGTCTACAAGGAAATGGACAACTGGAAATTGGTTTGGGTAAGAAAAAAAAATCCTTCACTCATGTCCCAAAGCTCTGGTTGTCCCCTCCTACGCTTCACTTCTCCCTCTTTTATAACACTG
Organism: Fowleria isostigma; assembly: GCA_029814645.1. Lineage (NCBI taxonomy): Eukaryota > Metazoa > Chordata > Actinopteri > Kurtiformes > Apogonidae > Fowleria > Fowleria isostigma. Next base: position 13,144,113 of record JAPTGZ010000026.1, on the reverse strand, counting down.
AGTAATATTTATTAAGAAGTCACTTTGGGCACAAGCCATAAAATAGAATTCATGTAAGTGGTTGTAGTAATCAAGTGTTGCCACTCTCAATGGCAGATAATTACTTGCCGACAGCCCTGGATCCAGCCTGATGAAACTAGATTTAATAAAAGATTTTCTGGTGTCAATATGTCTATGTCCAAATCTGTATAAACAACCTCATCTTTAATCTATAGCTTCAGCTCCTCACCTCTGAGCTCATCTCTTCCTCATGACCAGGGCCCGGATGTGATGAGTGGATCAGACGATCCTTCTGTAAGTGAGAAGAAATATTAGATTTGACATATATATATAAAGTTGCTAACCATGTTATCATAAGTTAATAGGAAGATCAAATGTTAAGAAATGTAATGCATAGTCACTATGTTGTGTCTCAGTGATGTAGATCAAGGATCACTATCTCCCTCTAGTGGGAACTCCGCATTTCATCTGTTTGAGGACCTCGGGACAAGCTCACAGCACACAAACACACAGTCACAGATGTTAGACTGGGCCTCGGTGACAACTCGCCTTTCCAGCTTCACTATCTGGACGTCCAGAGTCCCTGTCCGAGGACTTCCCACTGGTCAGGCTGTCCAGAGAGTGGCAGGAAGTGGCTTCGAACAGAGCTTCGTACGGGCTCTCCTCCTCGGGTCCTGGGGCCAGTCCTGAGATCAGTTCACTCACCTTCTCCAGATCACCTAAAACAGGGGTTGAGATGTAGAGACGCACACAAAAAACAGAATGTAAGTGAAAAAACTAGCAATAACAACAAGAAGAATGAAACTCTACATAAATGTTCTCCTTGCTGCTTTTTTGATGAACTGTTTATTTTCTTTTTTTACATCAATCACTACATCCAGTTCAATATTATATTACATATTATATATACATATTAATATAATTACAAAATGATAATAAATGCAAAAAACAAAAAAGGGAGTAGGATAGAACCAAAAGGTTATTTTCTGCCTCTCCTTTTCCCTTGATCCACTGCTTCCATTAAATTCAACGTGAACAGCATAGAGCATTCTCATTATAAAAAAAGAACAACAACTTTGTCAGAGACATCAAGTCCATCCCCTAATTTCACACACCCCTAAATACATCTAGACTTCACATTTGTCCTCACTTTAGTATATTCAGAAATGTAAAGACCTCTGAAATGATAATTACTCTCTCGTAATTTAAAGAAATCTTGAATGCTATTTGGAACAATGTTAATTTTTACTTTATCAGCGACCCCCGTGACCCTAATGAGGATAAAGCAGGTTCAGAAAAGGAATGAATGAATGAATGAATGAAATCATCTCTAATATTTTAATATGTGCAATATCCTACAATTTTAAAAATTAATTTGAATAAACAAACCATTAGTTGCTTCAAAATTATCCCACTCCAAAAAAAAAAACAAAAAGAAAACTTGGTGTTTTTGGTTTAAAATTACTTTTAACATTGATTCTTTTAATGTTAATGTCAACTCAAAGCAACAAATAACTGTTAAACATTTGCAAGAGGGTCAGATATAATAAAATCCATTTTGTTTGAATCCTGCAATAAAATGTGAAGAATGTTCTATCTAATCCCATTCCATTCCATGTGGGCCTGATAAAACCTGTTATGTTACTCTTAACTTTCTTCAGATATTCAAGAATCTTACCCTTTTTCCTTGGGCTGGGACTCTCTTGAGGCGGAGGGATAGGTGGAGGGGGGAGGTCGATGTCAGGGGGTTTTCCAGCCATGTGACCTGTTAACAAACAGGCCAAAGATTCACGGTCCATTAATGTGAAATGAGGGTCAAATCCACCCACACCCCTTCCTCTCTTATGACATTTACCTTGAATTAGAGCAGCTATTTGTCTGCTTTTCTGAGAGGGCATGTCTTTGACAGTGTCCAGCGCTGTCAGGCCCTTTTGGTCGACAATATTCACATCGATACCTGCAAAGCGACCGAAAGCATACAACATGGGAAACAGCTGAGTTATGTGGTGAAATGTAGATTTTCAATGACTGGTTCAGCAGATGAGTTAAAGTTAAGACATTTTAGACTCAATAATGAATACAAGTGATTTTAGTGTCCTGATGTTTATCTTTTATACCCCTTATTCTTATTCTATTTTTACCTCTATTTTAAATTGCATGGCATTAAATAGCAAAGTGAGAGAGAAACAGAATCCCAATTCTCTGAATGTCCTGTGCATCTACCGAATTGAGAGTAAAATATCCTTAAATTATTTGAACACAATAATATTGAGTGAAACAAGCATTTGCTGGAGTTTTTAACATAGTTACAATCATGGAAAAAAATATTAGACCATCAAATTTATTAAAAACAATGGTTATGCAATCAAGTACTAATTCCTGTGTGTGTGTATTATATGACTAAAACTGACAGAAAAGAAAACATGGAATGTCTAAAAGCACTGTTTTTGTCAGTACAATGTCATAGCTAATGATATAAGACCTTGTGTGGTTTTGGTTATTATCAAGAAAACCATAAAAAATGGATAGATATCAGCTCTTAAATGAAACTCTTATGAGCTATTTTTGTTGTTATCATTATCATTATATTTGTCCAAATAAATGCACCTTTAGTTGTACCAGGCATTAAAATGGACAAGAAATTAAGAAAACATAGGGTGCTCTAACAATTATTTCTGTGCCTGTATGCGTTTGCCTCCCTTTCTGATGTGCCTCGACACCCAAAGTTCATATAATTGGATTTTAGTGATTTTTACCACAGAACCCTGGTTTCATAGAATAGTCAGTGTTTCATGTGAAGTCTGACCTGCACTGAGGAGTTTCTGTACCACATCAGTTTTCCCAAACAAGGCTGCTTCGTGAAGGGCACTGCCTTTCTCCGTCTGGGCAGAAAACAAAGACATCAGAGGCCAGTGGCATCGACATTAATGAGACAGTGAGAGAAGAAACACCCTTTGTGTGGCATGAATCAGACAATAAAAGGCCTGTGCAACACCATCAGCGACATCTGCATTTTAATTTCCTTGTGCTGTTGTTACACGGATGAGGATGAGTAAACCAGTGGCCAGCATTTTTCAACACTCACATTTTACCATGAAGAAATGGACTATGACAACAATCATTTATGCCCACTACCCAGTCCACTTTGCTCCCAAAAATTTTTTGGTTGAGGAATCAAAGCAGAGCATTTTCCAGCTCACAGGGCCGTGCTAATTGAAACCTGCAGGAAGCATGGCCTGAAGGACACCAAAAAGACTCTCTACCCTTAATTCAGAGGAAAAGAGGACAGAGTAAAAGGAAAAGGCATCTCAAGACAGATGGATGGCACAGTTTGGTACAGAGTCTGAGCCACAGGCCCCACCAGGGGGAGCAAGGGCATCTCTACTTTGATAGCACAGTGGTTCTTTTACAGACTGAGAGCTTAAGAGTTTTACATTTAATCTCATAGCTTTAGTAGGAAGTAGTGAGAGGAAGTGCTGCAAGAACAGATTAAGTTTCCCAACATGATTTGGGCCATGACAGTATATTAAGAAACAGTTGCACACTGATGCTCACCCACATACTGTTAAAGTATAAAAAGAAAAACACACACACACCTCGTAGTTGATGTCCATGCCAGCGTCCAGCAGCACCTCCACTACAGACAGATGTCCATTTCGAGAAGCGAGGTGGAGCGGGGTGTGTTTCTTGGTGTTGCAGCTTAGCAGGTTGGGGTGGGCGGTGAGCAGCAGCTTCACCACCTCTAGTCGGCCGTACAGAGCGGCCAGGTCCAGTGGGGTTTCAAACTTATTGTTCCTCATGGTGGGGTCCGTCAGCTCCTCCAGAAGCAGCCGCACCACCTGCGAGTGACCGTACTGTGCGGCGCAGTGCAACGGCGTCTCATTGTCGTTGTTCTGTTGGAGTAACCAGAGGGCAAAAGCGGGGTGGGGGAAGAGAAAAGACGGAGGGCACACAAACAGGTGAGAAGCAGCATAAGAAGACAGCAGCAAACACAGTGGGAGCTAGGTGATTAATACCATAGCTGTTGCAACAGAGACATGACAATAGGTAAGTCGGGGGAGTCAGGGTCACACCCATCAGCGTATAGAGCCCACCAGTTTAGCAGAAGGTAATGAAAAAGCACCCTGCACCATGATGAAGCACTTAGTGAAACCTGCAGGAACAGGGAAGATGGCAGACGTGCATGGACTAATGAAAATAGGAGTTGGAATGGTCGCCAGGAGCAACAGGAGAAGAGGCACCCAGGCAGGCGGGGAATTAGCAGAGACGTAGGCCACCAGGAGGAGAGGTCAGACAGCACTGCCATGTTGCAAAGAGTGAAACCTGCCCTGTTTTTGTTTTTTCCACCCCTTGTGATTTTGCTCATTACGCCACACAAACTGCAACAGTCATGGGAGTTTACAAGTGTCTGAGACAATTATGGGGAAGAGAGGATGCATTTCCACATTCTGAAAAGTTTTTGGCATCTGAGTACGCCACATACACACTAATCTGTTTACTGCGATGAGAAGCTTAGGGTAAAAATGATGGTTGTGTTTGTAGGGTAGTTTGATGCATGAGAATGATGACGAACACAGGATATTTTTCTTATAATTGTGACATTATTAAAACAACCATTTTTGTACTGCATAACTGGATTGGAAGCAGGAGATGTAACAGTTGTGCTCATAAGTTTACATACCCTGACAGAATGATGGTTTTGGATGTTCCAACATGACAATGACCCAAACCACAAGGCCGAGTCGACCTGTCACTGGCTACAGCAGGAAAAAAGTCAAGGTTCTGGAGTGTCCATCTCAGTCTGACCTCAGTATCATTGCGACACTTTGGGGAGGTCTCAAACATGCAGTTCTTGAAAGAAAATCCCAAATCTTAAAGGAACTGAAGGTGTTTTGCAAAGAAGAATGGCTTTACCATCTGAGTGTGCCTCTAAAGTGCCTCATCCACAACTACCACAAAAGACTTGAAGTTGTCATTGATGTTAAAGGGGCGGGGTCAACACAGGCGATTCATCAAAAATTTCAGGCTAAATGGGACAATGTTGTATCTGCTCCATTCTGTGTTAGTAATGGACCTCGGCAAGGAGGAATTTTATCTCCTATTTTATTTAATGTGCACATGGGTGAAGTATCAAATCAGCTAAATAAAGCAAGCACTGGATGTCTTGTGGGTAATGCTGCTGTCAATCATCTGATGTATGCAGACGATCTGGTCCTGCTCAGTCTATATAGTGCTGGGTACAGATGTTGAAGGTGTGCTCTCAGTATGGCATAGACCATGACATCATATATAACTCTAAGAAAAGCCAAATAATGATAGTTAGAAGCACTGGGGAGAGAAAATCAATTTCTTCCAATCTTTTATTTGTCTGACAGCCTTGTTGATGTATGCAAGGAAACTAAATATTTAGGTCATGTCATATCTGACGAGTGGATGGATGACAAAGACATCCATCAACAGTGCTGCAAAATTTATTCTCAAGCTAACATGCTGATAAGGAAGGTGTCTATGTGCTCTGATTCTGTGAAGTGGTCCCTATTCAGAACCTACATTACACTGTTATACACTGCTTAACTGTGGTCAAAATATAAAAAATGAGTCTGCAGAGGCTCAAGGTAGACTACAATGATGCAGTGAGGTTGCTGCTTGGTGTCCCTAGGTGGCATTGTGCCAGTCAGTTGTTTGTGACCACAAGAGTGCCAACTATTGAGGCACTATTTCGACTGATGTACAGTTTTATGTGTCACCTGGATGAATCAGAGAATCACATAATAGAAGCCCTAGTTAGCCCCCCCTGAAAAGCTGCTATTGATTCACTTCTAAATTTAGACGGCCCTGATGCATTAATCTGTATGTACTGTTCACATATTTTGTATCTCCTTTATATTCTATTTATTCTATACTGTGACTACGTTATGGGCTCCTGTTTGTATGGATTTGCATCTACAATAAAGTTTTTTGGGGGTTTATTAGTTTTTATTCAGTTGCATTCAATTTGTGGCTTGTTTTGTTCTTGTTGCTGGTTATTTATGTTTCTTTTTATCATTTTAATAGTCTTTGTTCATTTTGTTACTTTTTTTTTTATTGTACCTTTATTTGGAAGTACATGTAAATACAACAATTTACCATCATTTTCTAAAAGGTGAAGCAAATGACCTTCCATTTTTTTTTTTTTTTGGTTTGTTTTAGGTCTGGAAAACACATCATTTGTTGTCAGGGCACAAGAGTTCAAAAAGTCCAAAGTTATAGCCGTACAACAGTCTTCATTTGTCCTTAGTGTCCATTCTCTTTTAGTAAATCAGAAATTCAAAAGATTTTTGATGAAACAGAATCACTTGAAGCACAATTATCAGCTTAGGTGTGATAAAGTTCATTAATATTAAGAACTAGGGTATGGAAACTTTGGGTCAAGGTCATTTGGATAGTTTCTGTTGTATGATTAGTATGACTTAAAAAGAGCAAATACATTTGTTTGATAATAAATGGTGTCATCCAACCACTAACCACATATGAAAGAAAAGTTTTTGTATTATCCTTCATATTCTCTAAAAAAAAAAAATACCAAAGAATCACATACTCTGCTAGGGTATGTAAACTTATGAGCACAACTGTAGAATATAGCGATGTATGACCTGCAGCTGCAAGAGTGTATTAATAAAGAAGATTTAATCAAATATAATCACATAAATCCAGATGTATTTGTTAAGACAACAAAAAAACAAACAAACATGATTAAACACTAATGTTATGCTACTATAAGTAGATGTACAAAAACTAGCTGACAGTTAGTTGGAATCTTTTAACAACACATGCTGCAGTTGTGAGTACAACAGTGTCTGTTGCAGTAGACACTTCTACATGATTGTTAGTGTAATATTTAATTTACAGCCCACACAAGCAGAATTTATTTTACTGTGCTCTAGGGATATGCCAGACAAAAAAACAAAAAACAAAAAAAAAACCAACCCTGCTGCACTACATGACAGAGAAAAAAGATGAATTAACTGTGGCCCTGAAGAATAATAAAAAGAAATACTGCAAACAAACATACTTTATCCAATCTTAAACTGTTCCCATAACATTTGCATTAGCAGGGGAATTAAAAAATAATGTGTTGGAGAGAAACACAGATTTAAAACTACTGAAAGCACTAATTACCGAGTCAATAAGTGGTGTTTATTGGATCTAATGACTCACATGTAGCCACAAGATCGATGTCTCATTGAGAACTTCAGTGCTATTAAGAGACTTTCCACCCAATAGCCAGCAGGGGGCAAACCCTACAATTCACACACTTGACTGAAATGATGGTGTGGGAATCATCTCATGACCAGTCGAAACTACTTGCATATGATGACAACATAGATAGTCATTACAAGACTGTGTTGCACGATGCAAACCACAACAGCAAATACTGGAAGTGACAGTGTGCAAAAGGGTATTACAATCACTGCTCACAATCTTTTAAAGGTGTGACACAACAGCAGACATGATTCCTGGCAATACGTGTTTACAGCCTGTTTAACCGTGCAGCTCTCTGGCTCTAGAACAAATATTATGTACGACTGGGTGTGTCAGAAAGTTCCAGCTATTGTAGAACCACATGCTCCGAGAGTCAGTCATTCCAGACTCAGAGCCACCTACAAAGGGCTGACAGCTGGTGTGAGAGGACCCACATGGACACTCATGATGCCAGGTTTGGGCGACTCCCACAGGAACGTGCCAGCTGTGCCACTGAAGACAAGACATCATGTGGAGGGATAACAGGACTGTTTTAGACAGGTGTCACTAGCCCCTTTGCTGAGGCTTTTGCAAAGACCTGGCGCCAGATGGGATCAGCAGGTATTTCCTTTAGCGAGGAGGGGAAAAAAAGGCAGGATTGTGAGAGATAAGAGGAGAGAGTGAGAGCGTATCATGCTATTCTGGCAAAGCAGGTCAGAGCCTGAACAGGGGAAAAAAGGAGGAGGAGCTTAGAGAAACATAACGACACCTGCCTATCAATAGCAGAGGGCTGGCTGAAAAAAAACTCTTGCCTTGGGTAAACTAAGTGAACAAAACAAACAGAAAGACCTTTCAGAACCGCCTTTCAATCAAGAAATAAAGCAAAGCAAACAGGTTTTTACTGTCCGGGCCGTTTCATCAGTTAGATTTGGGATTTCATTACTTTCAGCAATATTGTCTTTGCCTAAAAATAAATCACTTGATGTTGTGAGATTGGTTTTAAATACACAAAATATCACATCCACAGAAAAAAGCAGGTCCACTCATAACAAAGAGAATGCTGGATTTGAGTTGTGACGTACCATCTAGCATCTGTCACCGTTTTTAGAGAGATTTATGTGTATTTGGGTGACTTCAACAGGCAAACACACACTCATTACATTACATCAGCATGATTCAGTTCTTTAAGTATGCAGGTCTGTTGTCTCAGTACTCAACAAAGTGCATGCCCACTACAAGGATTTTACACACAACTTCCTAAACAACTGAAAACTAAACCACTGTGACATGCAGAATTTTAGAAGAGGTAACCCCATCTGGTAAAGAGATCTGCTAACTCAGTAACAGTGCTAATGTGAAGATCGGTGTTTCCATTGGCAATGTTTTGGTCTGTGCTCTGTAGTTATGCGTCAGCCAGCATCTGATCGTATTAAACATGGCTGACCGATCACTTGACTCACTGATAGGAAACAAGCAGCAATGTGACATAGAACCTTTTCTTCACTCTTGTGATGCATTGCTAAACATGATTAGATGTGCACACAGGGGGGCCGGCGCTGCAGGGCCTCTCTAGGAATGCCTGACAACAAAACACAACCACCTCCAACTTCCTTCTCGTTTTCACATTTAAAGGAAAATGCTTCATGGTTGAATTACAGAAAGCACTTTATGTCCATTCCTCTTAATCTCTGATTATTACACAGGGCAGTTAATTGTTCTTAAGTATATTATATCTGTTAAAAACATGGTTGTGTGTGGTAAATTAAATCTACTGTACTGTTCTTTGTTTTATTATCACATAAAATACATGCCCTCTGTGTGCAACTCAACTAAAATCAAGCTAAATTCATGCAGATGTTAACAGTTTACTCATGAACCAGCAGCATTAACACAAGTCAGCAGGTCCACAACTGACCCATTTGAGTGCACAATGGCCATAAGGTAGGAAGTTCAGAAAATAATCTGCCTTTGAATAGATTAAGATACAGCATGATTTTCACTTCAATAACTTACACACAGTGGCAGACAAATTATAATCACAATAAATACAATTTATTTATTGATAACTGTCTATTTTTTTCTTTACATAATTATTATATAATTAGCATCAGCATGTGTTTTCCCTGTCTTTACTGTATATTATGACCATTTATGTTTTCATAAATACTGTACCTTGGTCCCTGTAACTATCTCACCAGGTCTTTCATGTATATTTTGTAATGTTTTTTTATGATTGCAGCAAGAATGAACCACATTTCCAGCACTATGGGATAATTTCCAATGTGCACAGTCCATTGTGATAGATATTAGTATACAGGATGAAATACTGGTCTGTCTATTAAAACAAGCAGTATCAATAATTAACTCAGTGTGACTCTGCATTTGCAATATAAAAGAAGTGTTGTGCTACCTGTCTGTATGCTTTCTGTAAGGGCACTCACTCTCAGTTTGGCGAGTTTCTGCATGAAATCTCCCTCTGTTGGAACCAGGTTCTAGCAAACCACGTGAACAGTCAAACAATCATGCTAACAAGACAGAACCATTGTGCAAAATGGCACCAATGACTGGCAGCCATGCTCAGAAGGCGATTAGAATTCATAAAGTACAGCCGAGCCAAGACTTCCTGGACAGTACATGTTTTTATGAAAATCCTGCCTGTGCTGTGGAGCTCCTGACAGGGAAACATCCTGATTTAGACCTCAAACAAGAACAGATTAAAATCACTACTGGTGTCTGCTGCTGATTGATAAACCCTGCTCTAACCTGGAACATCTGGAGATTACGCTCCATGTTTTTATGCTGCACAATATTCACAAAGGCAAGCGGAGCGGCACAGAAGCAGAGGAAATAGGAGGATGTTACGATTCTCACAACCTGGGCCTCAAAGATGGTAACGCGTTTTGACGAGCGACCTCCATCACGTGACGTGCAGGCTAGCGGCAGAGCGAGGCAGCGGTTACGTCACCCGGGCCCCTGGTAGTGGTTGTAGTAGTGGTGGGTGGTGGTGGAGGGGTGGGTTGAGCAGCTGTTGCAGCTTGTGTGCCAAAGGGCTGCCCATGCTCACTGCATGCCTGTGTCCACCACTGTCACAGAATGACATCCCTCTGGATTTTGTACATTCATACAAACACATGGAGGGTTCCCTCAGCAATTGTGGCATAATACACAAAGGCTGTGGATTATCCAGCTGTGAAATACATGATCAGGACTACATAAATTACAGTGCAGAATGTACTGAACAGCTGTATGCTCTATAGAGGTGCAGAGAGCTTTTTTTGAACAATTAAAATGTAAATAATCAACACAGTCATGTAAACTTAAAACCCTGCCCACTTAGCAGCCCTCTTGTATTTGTTTAAGTAATTTGTCCATGTAAGTCATAACATATACCACATGGCTATAACAGTGGTAAATTTATGAATATGTATTACTTTTATTTATTTCTCTCTGTGGGTTGGTGTCTTGCATGTTTTTGGAGGGGTGGGGTGAATTATGGGAAGAAAAAAGAAAAACAAAGTGATGAACATTGTTTGAAGGATCTTCTATAGTTGTTAAATGAACACTATCTGCATAAGAACCATGTAACATTAACCCATAAAGACCCAAACAGCAACTAGTGACCCAATCCATGTACTGATGTACAATGTTTAATACCTGTTGAGCCACTAATCCTATCACTACATATAAATAATTGGTGTAAAATGCAGTTATTCAGCTTTTCATGGTCATCAAATATGACCCATTTGGAAAGTTCAGAGGCTCCATAGTGAACATGTAAACACCGTCATCTTCTATAATATTGATTCACCAGTAAAACTCATGGAGTTGGATCAAAGGCAGTGGATGGACACACTTGGTTGGTGTTAAGTTAATGATATACTGTATTTTACTGAAAAAGTGCTTTTTCTTCAATTTCCTCTGTTATTTATATTACAACCCTCAACTTTAATGTGAGATTCTATAAACATCTACATGATCAGTGAATCAAACACAGGAAAATACCTGATTTTTACTGTAAAAACACAAAATACAGATGATAATAATATAATAAATCATGATTAAGGCACTTAAGGAAAGTTACCTACAGAGAAAAACCTATGTTCGACTGCCACATAAATAGCACTGGGTCTCTATGGGTTAAAACATAAAAAACTAGAAAAGTACTTGGAGAGCGCAGACCTCCGCCAAGCATGATATTTCCTCCCATATTGTGACTCATACCAAAGTAATAACCCTACATTTATTTGTATCAGTGCCCTGACTTTTTTTGTTTTGTTTTTTTTTGTGGCACAAATGCTGAAAATGGTCCTATCTCCAAATGTTAAAGAATTCTTTTTAAAAAATCCTGGAATTTCATCAAAATCCATCCAGTACTTTTTGTGTAAAGTTGCTAACAGACAGACAGACAGACAGACCGTAA
>JAPTGZ010000026.1:13112109-13123154 GCA_029814645.1 Fowleria isostigma | reverse complement strand
GCGGAATCGCGCAAAGCTCACATCTCGCAATTCGTGAGACTCCGTTTTATTGGCCAGATTCCCGTGACGTAGCACGGACGGGCGCTGCTATTGGTGCTTTTTGACATCCCAGCGGTCTCTTTAAGTTTATTCGCGGGAAGAAAGCACGGGTAAGCGTGACACTTTCACTACATTTGCGAAAACAAATCGAATGCCTGGTAATTGTTAGATTATTTCTGAAAATTTTTTGGCTTCTTTGATTGCAATAACTGCGGCGGAAAATGCAGTTATTGCGTTCGCCACGCACACATCACACCATTGCAGGAAAAAGTGGACGCCCTCTCAAAAATTCCTAGCTAAAAGTCTGGGTGACCTTTACCTATCACAGCATCTGTTGCATTTAAAAAAAAACAGAATCTGTTGTAATGTCATCAAATCACATTTTTAGTGATATAACAGAGGTGTCAAAACTCGTCATTAACTCTTTCCCCCTTGGATGCCTACGAGGAACAACCCATATATATGTTACTATACAATATTTTGTTTTTCCAGTGTATTTTTTGTTTTTCTGGAAGCTACAATTATCACTACTTCAGCAAACTTCCAGAAAAGCCAGTAAAAAGTAATAATTATTATAATTTTTATTTTTTTGAATTCTTTGAAAATAAAAATAAATTAAAATTAAAAACAATTTTAAAATATACATTACTTCATAAATAAATACAAATAAAAACAATAAATAAATAAAGAACAAATTAAAAAAATTATGAAAAATTTAAGAATAAAGAAAAATAAACAAAAAATAAAGACAATGTATTATTTAATCTTATTGGTTCTCCTAATATGGGTTGTGTTCACCTCCACCTATCACAGCATCTGTTACATTTGAAAAACAGAACCTGTTCTATTGGTCATCAAATCACATCTGTAGTGATATAACAGAGGTGTCAAAACTCGTCATTAAGTGTACTTGAAGGGGGGGTCGTCAAATGTCGTCTTTATGGGGAAAAAAGTTAAGGGGACGTGGGGGGAGTGTCGCTAAATGTCATCTTTATGGGAGAAAGCATTAACACAGTCAGCCTGTGTTAAGAAAAATGAGAGCAATAGAACAGGATTGAAGAGGGACTCGTCAGCAGAGTCATCGAACCAGGAAAACAGGAAGGAAAAGAAACATTATCACTAAAGGGCAGCAGCTACGATGAGCTAATTCTGTCTAGTTTACAGTAACTCGGCCTGATCATTCAATACCGAGCTCGAACTACAATAGACTTGTGTTCAGTATATATGCCACAACAAAACACTTGATTGTAACCAAAGGGTCATTGAAGAGGCAAGGTTTAAGTTAGGGCAGCGCTATCCTATCACTTTCATTCACTGCAAACACAACTCAGCTGTCAGCTCAGATGGTTCATTTCTTTCAATTTGCAAAACAAAAAAAAAAAAAAATGCTGTATGCTGTGTGAAGAAAAAAATCTTGGCAACAGAAGGAGCACCAGAGGAGGGGGGGGTTAAGAAGCTAAAGGATGTCTGGTGAGATGGAGAGCCAGGACTGAGATGTGAGGCACTCTGAAGGACCTTAACACAGCCTAAATAAATCATGTGACAAGGAAATCCCAGCACTGGTGAACCAAATATCCAGAGTCCAGAATCATTACACATACAGAAAGAGAATGGGAGCAAAACCAGTGAGCCTCACACTGAATCAATCATGAATAGACGACGCTTTTTAAAGAAGAGAAACCGCCTTTTTTCATATTCACATAGCCTTTGATATATTATAGAAAACCATATAAAAACTGAAGCAAACAACTTATCTAACAGCGCGACGGACTCATAAATTATGGGAAGCCTGGATTTTGATGCGAGCAGCTTCTTTAATGAATGCAGCCGTTGGAGGAAATGCCATAAGGAGGAAGATGAAGAGAACAGGCTATTAGAACATCTAGGAAAAACACTGCTCCAGCATCAGCACCAGGAGTTGGACCCACACACAATTAGGGATGTGTATTGGCAACAATCTGGCAAATAAATCATACAAATCACAATACTGGGATCACGATACGATATATTGCGATAGATCATGATACTATTAACAAGGTGATATTTTTTTGCTAGCTTTGTTTCTTTTTTAAAACATCTGGTGTTCCCAGTACAAAGAACACCCAGAAAATAAATGAATAAATAAATGAACAAAATAAGGCTTTACCTACAATACAGTTTAAGATCCTGCTCAAATATTTATATTTTATTAGCTGTGAAAAGAATGGACAATGTTATCAACTAGACTTAATGTAACCCATGTGCTTGCCTCTTGCCACATTGGTGAACTTGTGGCTAGGCGTAATGTAAAAGAAAGAAATAGTACCACAGATGGACTGGTTATAAAGTCTAGGTCTGAGTAACATTGGGGTGAATTAATTTAATAAATTAATTTATTTGACATGGACAATCCAGGTAAACATAGTTGCAGGCTTGTAGCTGATGTGATGCATATAGAGTTTATAGCTAGTGCTAATTTGCAACTCCTGTCTCTGGTTGGGAGCATATCTTTGGATGGTGGGAGGAAACAGGACTACCCAGAGAAAACCCATGCAGACTTCACATAGAAAGGTACCACCCCCTCGACTGGTGTTGGAATTGAACCCAGGACCTTCTTGCTGTGAGACACGAGTGCTAACCACTGCACCACCGTGTCAAGAATAATGGTCACTCTGTGCTCTTAGAGACATGTACATCAAAAACATGAGTGTTTGAATGAAGAGAGTTTTTGCAACATTTTGATGCATACATTTTTGCTGAAACCCCAAAAATGTGAGTTATGAAGAGTTGTTTGTAGATTTTCTAACATAAAACCTAACCCTCTCCACTCTGAATTAGAGTGGACAATTTCAGCCAATCTGTCAGCATTCTATTCCCATTGTATGTGAATGGGGTTTGGTAAGGTGTTCTTGTGTGTAAACTGTATGAGATATTGTTACGTGTCACATATATATCTTTAGGCCGGGCCGCACATTTGTTGTATTTCAGAATAATTTTAGGATCAATCGTGTGGGAATGGTAGCCACTTGAAAATGGCCCAATTCATTTCGGATGGACAAATTTGGCCAGTTTTTTGCAACTTTAATGAAACTGGTTCATCAGAATGTCAATCCAGATAATAGCACATCTTTCAAGACCAGGCTGACATTTTTGCAATAATACGTTTTGGTCTAATTCCAATGCTCTGGGATGCATTTTTTGCCAAAGTTTTTGTATAGGACATAAGTCAGTCTGACGAACAATAGTCCCCTATACCTTGCATTACATCCAAGCACACGGGGAATTACAAAAAACTAAATGCATGACCTACAATATCACAGTACTACTTTTGTAGTGCTCATTCCCCTCGATTTCTTGTGTTTCAACAGATCTCATGTCTAACTAGCAGATCTAACTAGGGGGTTAGGGCTGGACAATATGGCCTAAAAAAAATCTCAGATTTTTTTTACAAAAAACTCAATTCTTGATTAATTTTTAATGCCCTATTTAAAAAAACATAAGTACAGACTGCAAATATATTAAAAAACATTAACTTTATTGTTTTTGTTTTAAGTACATTGAGATAGACCTTAAAAAAAGCAAAGGCAGTCATTGGTTTCAACAAAGTGACAACGCTCTCCTTCTCATATTTTACAGATAGAATTTGTCTGTTCTGTATCTGATGCTGCCATATTGTTTGTTGTAATTCTGTGATTCAAGTGGGGGAAGAAGAGGGAGAGTTCGAGCTCATAGAACTATGGAAACCATGTGTTGTTGGTGAATTCAAAATACCTGTATTTTTTGTGTGATAAGAAAATCAATTTTGTAAAAATAAAATCGATGTGATCTACAAATGCCCCAGCCACCAGTTGAGGTGGCTGGGGCATCTATTTCAGATGCCTCCTGGACGCCTCCCTGGGGATGTGTTCCAGGCATGTCCCGTTGAGAGGAGACCTCGAGGAAGACCCAGGACACGCTGGAGAGACTATGTCTTTCGGCTGGCCTGGGAACTCCTTGGGGTCCCTCCTGAAGAGCTAGAGGAAGTGTCTGGGGAGAGGGAAGTCTGGGCATCCCTGCTTAGACTGTTGAATCTGCGACCCGGCCCCGGATAAGTGGAGGAAGATGAGATGAGATGAGATCTACAAATTTGATTTTTTGATTGAATAGATTTTTTTCCCAGCCCTACTAGGGGTGTAACAAAATATCACAATAGTTCATTTCACGATACAGATAGAGTATTGTGAAATGAAAAATTGATATATTGTGGAACCGATATTTTCTTATATCCCTAGACACAATGTGAATTGATCCGTGGTATAAACACTGTGGTGAGTGTGGAAGGTGCATCAGCGGGGTGCGTAGCCCCCTCATGTTGGCCCCAGTGATAGTGTGTGACTTTGTCTCTGTTTTGCTGCAGTCATGGCTGTTTTTGCCCCCTCTAAAATACATCTCCCATAATAGCTCTCAGAGCAGCCTGCAATTACACAGTCAGAGCCGTCTCATTAAATAAGTGTCTTGGAGTGCTCTATAGCCTGCAGAACAATGGGCCTGACAGAGCACAGACACACAGGGATGCAGCACTCTACTAGTCATAAGCCTAAGCCGTTTATTTCTTACAGCAGCCCTTCTGGGTCTCATCTTACCAAGCCAGGCAGCCATGAAGTCATGGGACATCAAAAGCAAGGCGTGCTAGGAGGAAGTACTAGAGTGTGAAAATGCCACGGCAGGAAATGCTTGGGATTGATAAATTTCGGCTAGTGAGGGGAAAAAGAGCGAGCCGCGATTAGGCCAGCTCTTACAGCATCACAAATTCACTTCCCCTCTAATCGTCTAGAATCAGTAGCCAAATGTGTAGAAAGGACTGCAGTGGCACAGACTCTTACATGGCTGTTGATCAAAAGATCAAAAGAGAAAACGGAGACACAAACAGACCTCTAGTTGCTGTCCTAGATAAAAGAGTTATGCAACAGCTTACAGCAAAACCCCCATAAACAAATTAACATAAACATGAACAGAGCAGTGGCTACGGCTGCAGAATTTAACTAAATCAGGCACAGGGAAGAAATGATTGCAAGAATACATGCCATAGGGTTAGACACATAACTAACACAAATATGATTTTATTGCATTGATTGTCATGCATGAGGTCACAAGGACAAATTGACAAGGTAAAGACACTGAACATTTATTTTTGTGCATGTGATATTATATGCATGATTATTTATAGTATTTATTTATAGCATTAATAATAACTACAGAAGATGGAATACTGTTTCTTGCTGAAACATGCATGCTCCAGTTCCCGATACATTTAAGGAAACAAATGTATTGACATTACAAAATAAAGGGTTCAATATTTCATGCCTCTGCACATTGGGCCTCTTTCGCAGTTATGACTCTTAT
The DNA here is from genome assembly GCA_029814645.1 of Fowleria isostigma. Taxonomy (NCBI): domain Eukaryota; kingdom Metazoa; phylum Chordata; class Actinopteri; order Kurtiformes; family Apogonidae; genus Fowleria; species Fowleria isostigma. The sequence continues at coordinate 13,117,754 of JAPTGZ010000026.1, read as the reverse complement.
GTGTCATCGCCAGAAGTTGTGAAAGTGCGACTCGGAAACAGCGGCAGAGCGTTAAGTCAGCCACGTGACCAAATAAAATCATAATGCTGCATTACGCACCAGAAACCGCATGATTAAGCCATTTTCTGGACTCTGTTTTTATAATAGTATAGCTGTGATGTAAAAGCATTATTAAAATAATCCCAGTGCAGAGGATGTGAAGATGTCTGCTCATTACGTTTTGATCAGTGCCATCACACATTACATTTGCTTTGAGCAGAGATGCCTGTAGAAGCAGCTCTAAGTGTAGCCGGAGTGTCACATCGTCCTCTCAGCATTTTGGCAGCATGGCACCCAAGGGCATGAGTCAGAGTGGTGCTCGGCAATCCACTTCATCCTCTTACTATGGCTCAAAACCAACCTAACCAAGGGACGGGGCTTAGGCCCATAGCAGGGCAATGGGCAAAACAGAGTTGATTTGGTTTGGGAGGGGGCACATTCATGGGAACTGACTGAGGAATTCCTGTTTGAAAGGCTGAGCTAATCCTTAATTTCCCTGAGGGAATATCAGCGGGATGAAGTTGAGGTTTGAAAGAGATTCTGGGGGGCTGTAATTCTGTGTTGTACAAAGCCTAGCTAGTATGAGAGGAGGATGGATAATAACATTTCCCTCTTTTCTGTATTCTATGCATTTACGTCTGCTGACATTAGTCACACATACTGAAGGCATTTCCAAAATAAGTGGGCTAATGTATAAACCAACTGTCCAAATAACACAAGGCTGAACTGGTAATTACACAAACAGGAGACAAGCAAAGACATAGTTTTCAGGCATGTTTCACAGTCTCATGGACAAATCCCACAAATGAATAAAAAGGAAAGATGATTTAAAGTCTGTATTTACTCCAGTTTGAACAAATCATCTTGTGCATATTCAATTATATCCATCAGTCAGATAATAAGTTTATTAACAGTTATTAAAAAATAATAAATACAAACAGAACTAATGATGTCAACTGACCTTTAGGGTAAATATTAAGTGCACAAATTCCAGTGACAGTAGTGGGCCTGCAACTAGCGATTAGTGTCATTTTTAATTAATCTGCAGTTTTCTTTCTGCAGGCGACCCTTTGTTTGATAAAGTGTAAGAGGCTAGCACAATATGTTGAATCTCACGGAGGTGATTTATTTAGACTGGTTTTTTTTTTCCAACTACAACTACAAAACCAGATCAAGTAAAACAAACCATCACATCTTTATTGAACAGAACAGAAATTTTTCAATTAGAATATTTGTATTTGCAAATATAACTTAAGCTATTAACAAAAAATAGCCCCCCCGCCCCCCAAAAAAGGGACAAAAACTGCACATCATAGAATTTACAGCAACAGTCCCAACAACAAGAAATTAATATGCTAAAATTAGTAATCGTATCTGAAATTAAAAAAAAATAAAATTAAAAAAATACATGTAATGATGAAAGCAACAAGGTCAGTCACTCACATCAGTCACCACTGAAGGCATTTTAACACAAGGGCCCATATCTGGTCAAACACGTTGCTTCTGTCATAGGGCTGCACAATTATGGCCACGATTATAATCACGATTATTTTGATCAATGTTGCAATCATGATTATTAATCACGATTATTCATCTGTAATTTTATTGGACTACTTTCAAACAAACAATATGTTAACAGTTTTTTAGTGCAAAATAAAATTTTAAATAAGGACAAATGATAAATAATAAAACATAAACTGACCCATTACCAAGGACTAACTGAATATTTATGCTCTTCTTCTTCTTCTTCTTCTTCTTCTTATTCTTATTCTTATTCTTATTCTTATTATTATTATTATTATTATTATGCTTGGGAAATACTTGTGTGAGGGGATCACATATTTCTTGTCCAGTGTTTTGATCATTTATCTGAATTTATTGTTACTCACTGTGTTTATTGGACACATTTAGCCAAATAAAACCACACTGCGTCTGACTGCTGGTTGAGAAAGTGCTTAATTAGATATGCAGCAGAGCCCCCATTTGAAAAGTAAATATTGCTTATGATCAGGTTCATTTAATCGTGGCAACCAAAATCGTGATTACAATTAAAATTTGATTAATTGTATAGCCCTACTCTATCGTTATTATAATATGTTAATACTATCGCTATAATACTATCGTTATAGTCTTTCCAGATACAGCGTGTTTGCCAGTTCCCCCAACTCAAGTCAAACGTGGGCACCGAGTCCTTCATCCACACTCTCAGGATCAACTTTTTAAAAATGACCATACCAAATAAAACAGTAATTTTCCCATATTTATTGGATAGTTGTCGATTATTTTTGTCAAGCAACGAAAAGGCAGGGTTGAAAGGGAAAAAATATTTCGCCCACAAACCTTCCCTACACTTTCCCAGTGGAGACGAAAGCCATAATACAGAATTACATGTGTCCAAATGGAACCCTGGGGAGTGGATGAGACCAAATTTAGTTGCAAGTTGAGGAAATTGAGAATCAAGGTGTGTGTGAACTCGGTGTCAAATAAACAGATTTATCCTCCAGCCTATTAGCCGTGTGGCCACATTGCCGCGGATTAGTGTAGCCCAGGGCAGTGAGCCCAGCAGTGACTGGCGCATGTCAGCCACCGTCAGGGAAATTGGGCTTAATTATGCATACTGCTGGCGGGTGCTGAAACCAGATGCCCTGCTGCCAAAAAGCGGCCCAGCATGGCAAACCTGAGCATCTCCTCCACAGCAGAGATAGGAGCTGTCAGACATCCAGGCCGACAGAGGAGGACACTCACTGACCTAATGAACTCAATCACTCATCCCTTCACAGATACCACACACAGATTACTACAGCGTCATAGGAGTATACACTCATAACAGCTGTTACATGTCAAAATTATTAAACACATGCCTGGACTGAAGTACTGGACTGGATGTTTCAGGTGACATTTGTGAAATTGCAACTAATGATTATTCTGAACGTCAATTAATCTATGGAATATTTTTGTCATCAATCAATATCCTTTTGGTCTAAAAAAATTTGAACATTTGTTTCCAAAGCTAAAGATAATGCCCTCAAATAGTAGATTTTTAGCCAAAAAAAAAATTAGTTTACTGTCACGGGGAGAAAAATGTTCACATTTAAGCAGCTGGACTCAGACAGTTTTGACTTTTAGGCCTAAAATCCTGAAAATAATTAGAAGTTTTCATTACAGTTATCAATTAATTCAGGATTAATCATTTATCTGTATTTGTGCTTGTATTTGTCCATCTACAGCAGTGGTCTCAAATATGCAGTCCAATTCAATCCAGCCTATGGGATGCATTTGTGAAATGCAAAAATTACACTGAAGATATTAACAATCATTTTAGTTCAGGTTCCACATAGCGACCAATTCAATTTCAAGTGGGTCAGATCAGTAAAATACTGTCAAAATATCCTATAAATACTCACTCCAAATTTTTCACTTTATAAATGTAAACATTTTCATGTAATTTTCCTGTATTTACACTAAAACAAACTATAATTTCATAAAAAACATGGATGACCTGAAATGTTTTAAAAGAAGTCCAATTTTAACAATATTCTGCTGCTATTGAATGTTTTGTGTATTTGTAGATCCACTGTGATCTGTAAGATGTAATGTAGATGTGTAAATGATAAACTGAAGCAGAATATTGTTAAAATTACTCATTTTTTAAAAGAAATTTTAGATTGTTATTGTTATTCATATTGTTTTAAAGGATAGTTGGTAAATGTAAATATTTCCATAAAGTAAGGAAAGTTTGGAGTTGACACTATATATTATTATGTTACTGGCCTGGTCCACTTCAGACCAAATTTGACTGAATTTGGCCCCTGAACTAAAATGAGTTTGAGACCCATGATTTACAGAATTAATTGAATAATCATTGTAGCTCTAATTACTTTTTTTTTTTGTACGATTACATATTTTTGTTGTTTATTCTACTGAAAATAAAATATCCTATCTCATAAAAAAAGGTAAACACAGCTTCCATTTCAAAATAAAATCTCATCTGTCTGAAGTGGGCCCATGTACTTGAATAGATGGAATGTTGGTGTATTTACAACATCGAATAGAGAATAAGTTGAAGATAATATGTTGTGTTGTAAAGTTATAACCATTAGAGTCCACAGATCTAAAATGAATTCCTGTAAAAGTATGTATGTTATTGATACATTTTGCAAGCAAAAAGTCTCCAACTACTTCATAAATTTTCAACACAGGAAGTAAGTGCTAAAAAAACCCAACATGGCAATAGATTCACATTTTAAGTACATGCAATAGACAGATAAATGGGAACAGAAAGTAAGGAAATTCAGTGAGAAACAGTGCTCAGTGTCTAACTACACAGGTCTTACAAAGCCTGAGTGAGTCTTCAAGCTCGTAAACACACCATAGTGAGCATTTCACACAACAACTGTGGTGCAGTAGGAGGTGTGAATAAATTGTGCCCACAGATAGTCACAGACTATGACCAGAGCACTCCAATGAGCTCTGGCAGAATCAGAATGATAGGCATGAAAAACAGCGGTGGCAGACTAAAGAGGTGAGATGAATACAGAACAAAACATGAAAAGGGATAGGGGAGAATCAGATGGGATGAAAACATATGCCGTCACAAGCCCGTCTGCTCAGAAGATGGCATTTTTTCACACGCTGATTTCTCACACACATGGACCACTACACGGATCTCATCGTACACACGGTTATCTGTGGGGTTATTTTGCTTGAGAGAACAAACTGATGTCGAGCTTCAGCTGAAATCTGCCAGATGGACGGCATGTTATTTCAGTTATGCTGACAAGTCACATCTGGAAATAGCAGCTAACTTCTGTCTTATCTAGTTTGCATATTAAAACAACTGTGTCGTACCAAAAATCCAGTGCTCATTAAGTCTTTATAACTCAGATTGAGACTTTTTTTTAATGTTTTCATGACCCTATACCTTTTACTAATATACTGCTTGTCACTAAACAGTATAGAAACACTAGGTACCTCTGTGTGTGTGCTGCTGATATGCTTAGTCATGCTAAGGCTAACCCAGTCAAGCAGAACAGGTTTTTGAACACAGTCAGAGGGAAGGGCAAAAAAAACCCACACATCTTCTCTAATTTGTTTCCTGTGTGGACACACGTAGGGCACAAGTACAACATGTTTGCAGTTTGGAGGTGGAGTGGAGGTTGGCGTTAGCCCAGCAGGTGGGCAACAAGACTGCTGAGAGCAGCAGAGACGGGGAGAAAGCAAGACGCCAGCCAGCGGGCCAGACGGACCAAAATGTCTGGGTTGGGGGAGTCGCTAATAGTCAGCTAACACATGTAAGCCTCCACAGGTCCAGAGGGTGGGCCGGACGTCTGTAGCTGTTGTAGGATGGTGTCTTAAAAAAAAAAAAAAAAAAAAAAAGGGTTCAAAAACAAACCCCACAGGGGAGCAGCAACCTCCACAGTCTTATTTTTTTCCATTTGTCCTTTTGTTATTATAAGCTCTTTAGTGAGTGGGTTGAAATAGAGTTCAAATTAATCATGAAATTTTAGTAACTGTGTTGATTGTATGTGCTACTTGTTACCTCCGCCAAGGAGGTTATGTTTTTGCCGGCGTTTATATGTCTGTCTGTCTGTCTGTTTGTCTGTGTA
>JAPTGZ010000026.1:13097426-13112009 GCA_029814645.1 Fowleria isostigma | reverse complement strand
CTCTAGCGCCACCTAGAAAAATGGGGGAACGGTGGTGCTTGGCGGAGGTCTGCGCTCTCCGAGTGCTTTTCTAGTTTGTAATGCAAGAACTACAAAAAAAACACCCCAATATATACTAATCATAAACACATCGTAATAATGTGGTTAAAGTATGATTGTTATTGTTGGTTTAACAGATGTCATGGTTGTTGCTGTTATTTCTATTTCTGGCATGCCCAGTTCAAGTCAATTTATTCGTCTCCTGTCAAGAAACCCCTGACCCACTTCCATGAAAGCTATTTTTAGCCACCACTGTTGAGTTAAAACAAAAGTGGCCACGTATTTACAAGAATGGACATCGGTGGACAGCGTGTTTGTCGGTGTCTGTACCCCTGTAGTACACACATATGTGGAATTCATCAGCGCCTCTAAGAGCCTGCTGTCTCACGCTACACAAACACGGGCCGTAAACATAATGTGGAGAGCAGAGCATCCCAAACTCAGATGCTCTTGGAATGCTAACATGGTGGTGTTAGATTTCCCAGCTACCATTGCTCCCTCCTGGGTTGAACAGCTACAGTTTCTTTTAGTTCAGAGGTCAACAATAGATGAAATGTGACTGCCGGGCCTGGCGTATATCCAGCTTTTAGTTCAGCTTGGGGTGATCTGAAGCTTTAGCCGGTACTGTAGAAGTGGTAGAAAGTGCCTGTTTAGACACTGAGGGTGTCGTATTCCTGCTGGGAGGCTGTCATCTGCAGACACACTATGCCAAAGCACACAGATTTTACATGCACACAGAGCCTAATAACACAGGGACATATGTGTGTTTTTAAAAGGAAAATATTTGCTTGAGTTTTTACAGATATTTTCTCTGCTAACACCCGTCTGACAGCATGACTCTGCTGAAGATGAGCCTGAAATTGTGGATGTAATGGAATGGAATGATTTGGAGCAGTGCCCAAGCCTCTTAAAATGCTAACCAAGTCATTACATTGGAAGAAAAGGCTTTCCTCACTACTGAAAGTGAAATAAATGTTAGGGAGAATATGTATTTGAGGATGCAAATAGATGAAGATGCTCTTTATCATCAAGTATTACAAAAGTCCCTTTTGTTTCAGCAATAGGAAACATCAGCTACTCTACATAGGTGGTCCATTTCAAACCAAATGACATTTTCTTTGTATAACTAAAAAGTGTAGAGAAGCCTCAGAATGTTCTTTAGGAACTAATATGAATATGAAAAGCTGTCGTTCTACGCTTTGTCAGTGGGACAAAGGACATGGCTGTGGATCTGGGAGACAAGCCCTCATCTGGCTAAGCTCTCACTGCCTCTGTCCAGAACTCCATGCATTCCTCTGTTAATTTCCCCTCAGTGGGCAGGAACTTTCCCTGCCAGGGACTTCTCTTACCTCCGGTCTATCCACAGCTGCTGCCTGTGTTTGGACAACCTGGGACAGGAAGTACTAGTGAAAAGTTCTTCCTGTAGACCTCCGGGTCATGAGGCCCCTAGTGAAAGCTACAGTATGCACAGACCTGGAAACTACACAAATAACAATAATTTATCTGGCTTAAATCTGCAGTAACCACTATATGACGGCACTTTGAGGGTTTGGCCGTGACCTTTCTATATAGGAAGACCCTGCCCACCTCATTTAAGTGTTAATGGAGCACCATGTAACAAATGTTTGGGGTGGCAGTGGTGTCAAAACATGCCGGGGTCAGTGTCTATCCCATGGCAACCACTAGGATGCAGCCTCCTGGGAAAGCAGACATTCCGCAGAGCGCAGCTCTACAACAGCCTGGTTACAAAAACACCACAAGTCTTGACATGCACCCCATTCCAGAGAAAGAACGCCAAAAATCTAGTGGAAACACACACACAACACACCTTCAAACTATGAAAATGAAGCAGATTAGCAGAGATCATATATAAAGCCTGGGGATTCTGTTAATACAAATAAACTGATAATATTGCCTATATTATATGCAACAGGCTTGATAACATGTCTAAACAAGTCGGATTCAATGACTTCTCAAGCTATCATGAGAACGTCTCATTACACAAATAAGTAGATACTTGTAATTCTGTGCAGTAAGAGTCATAAATAACATGTAACCCATTCCAAACTTTAGAAGCACCACAGGCTAAATTTACTTAGGGAAACTTCCTTCCCACTGAACAAATCTCTTCTGACAGGATTATAAACCTGAGGTTTCTGACAATGGGCGATGAACAAGTTTCACAGTTATTCTAGTTAAGGGGGGGGACTCCTAACCTGAAGTCTATAGCTCTGATGTAGCTCAAAGTAATGCCCTTAAATTTACTGACATTTCAATAATGCAAACCAAATCAAATGTCATACCCAATAACAATAGACCCCCTCCAGCTGCCATGTTGTCGATAATCTTACAACTGATGTTTGTTGAAGCACAGGTGTCCACAGGCAACACAGACTTTTAAATCCACACACCACCAGTTAATTCATTTCCTACAAAGCCTTGCCAATAATTCCCCAGAGCTACCGTTGCCAAACAATGATTACTCAAGTCAGAATAGATGACACAATGGGCCCTTCAGTCCACCCACAGATCTGCGAGGGAGAGACAGGACCGGCCGTGACTGCATGACATCTCTGAATTGGATTTCCGATTAGAAGGGTTTAATGTAATTATCTTGAGTACACTGTGCAGTCTGCACTAAGTAACACAGTGATACATCACCTCGAGCTTCACCGTAACACTTGTCCCTGCAACGGAGGTGCCTGGCACTTACTTCCCTGGGGAGCAATATTGTGTTTGACTGACAGACAGTCAACCTGTATGTGATCAGTATTCAAATAAGGCTGGAAAATAACCAGTTGCAGCTTCATGACAGCTGGTACTTAGCTTGGCCATAACTTTTATTTTAGCACACATAAAAGTCAATGCAGCCTGAATGTGCAGGCTAAGGCTCCTTTAAACAACCTTTCATGGAAGGTTTGAATTCTGCACAGAGCACAAAGGTTCCTTTAACTGAGTGTATTATTTAAAAAAAACCAAAAAAAAAAAAAACAACAGATTCACAGTAGTAAAATTTAACCCCAGGGAAACTCAATAGTGTTGTGGTGATAAGACAGTGCACAAAGCATTCTAATTCTGATAACATCTGCATGACAAAATGAAAACCAGGCCTTATCAGATCCATTACATGCTTCTCTTTTATTCAATACTGTCCAGGAGATCAGAGAGTGCACAAAGTTAGAATAGGGGTACATTATTACAAAACTAACCCCAGCTGCAGCTTCATGATCACCACAGTATCGTCCATGTCTTTTTCAGTTGAATAACACCTAAAAATAGGTTTGCAAAATGTGCACCTCCACAACAAAAGACTACAGGTCTGAATGTCAAGAGAATGCAAGGATGACAGGTATATGACCATCTACTGTGGAGTAAAATGGGGTTTTTAGACATACAGGAATGAAGTAAAAATGCAGAAGACCCAAACAGAGAAGTTACCAGCTACAACAAAACTGATCGGTTGTGTGCAGATGTGGAAAAACCACATCAAATATTGTTACTGCCTCCATGACTTCCGCTTGTGGGACCATGGATCAGATGAAATACTTCAGGTTTACACTACACAGCTAAACTAAGGTGGGAAATGATGCTGCTTGTAGGATAATCCATGTGTTTTCTGATGAGAACATGATCTAAATGTGGCTTCAGTGGATAGTTTCGTTGCCTACCAGCAGGTCTGTGCACATTACAGTAAGCTGGCAGGGACACAGGGCTGGAGCTAACAAAGAAGCATGCCATCGAGCTGCACTGGTATGAGCAGGGGAGGCATTAGTGTGTGGTAACTAGCTCAACGTGTTTACAATCCGGTAACTAGAATCACAAGCCTGACGGAGTGGACGCTCGGACCCGCTTTGACAGACTCGACTGCCCTGACCCTGGTTCGAGACCCCCCCCACTCCCCCTCCTTTCCCTTCCTACCTGAGCAGACTGGAGAGCGGATGAGAGGAGGCTCCGTGTCCGCCGCTGTTACCGCTTCCCCCGGTCCCAGAAGATCCGCCGCCGGTGCCGGTGGACTGTCGCTTCCCGGATAAAAGCTTCTCCACGGCGGCTAGGTTCCCGGTGCGCGCCGCCTCGAGCAGCTCCTGCTCCTTCCCCATCGCGGATCCCAGACAAATCGGAGGAGGCGCGGGGAAGAGAGGGAAAGCAAGAGGGGGTTTGGAGGTGGGAGTGAAATTCCAAAACGGTTCCTTGTTTCCGCGGTCCCGGTGCTGTTCCGTTCCGTGCTGTGGTGGGGTTAGTAGAGCTCCCTCCGCCGCTGGATCCGTCCGTCCCGATCCGCGGCGCCGCTGGTTGGTGCTGCTTTACGGGAGAAAAGTTTCGTTCAGCAGCACCGAGCAAACTTCCTCTGACCAGTCCCCGGAGCTTCGTCCGTCACTTCCTCGAAACTGCCCTTTCTTTCAGTAGCTCCAATCCGAAACCCTTCACACTCACATACACACACACACACGCACACACACACACACTGAGCCCGGAGCTCCCCCCCCGCCCTGGCCTAAGACACGATGAGGTGGATGGGTATAAACAAGATGGTGCCTCGGTCACTGTTAGTGCCTTAAACCTCCATCAAACTAACATCACACTCATCCAGGGCTTACCCAGTCTGTCCTCATGGTACGACTAATGCCCTCACTTCATTTCACAATCTACACATTTGGATGATTCAGTGCTGGCAGTCAGCTATTCACTTTAGGAACTATCATGTACTCACCAGTGTTTAGTACCAGTCATGGTTCACTAATGGGAATTACACTTAAAAACTGGTGTTTGCATTTATCTAAAACTGAGAGATAATAGGTTTGACTGATCTACATATTGTCATTCAAGCTTGTGCCTATTTCAACTTCCTAAACTGAGATTTTTTTTTTTTTTTTTTTAAAGTATTATTACTCTTTTTTTGTAAATCTCAGTTTGGGAAATTGAGAGTAGCTGTTTGAGTCAGCTTTCTAGGTATGAATAAATCATTGATTTTTATTACATATACTTTAAATGAATGACTTCATGCCCATTTAAAGTGAGTTAATGTGGATATAATCACATTACTGATTTTATTTTTTTCATTTTATTGTTTATTTTGAGCATGTACAATACTTATATACATTTCATTATATGTACACAGATATACATAACGAATTTGCTGTAAACACTATATACATAGAGAATTTTACACACAATAAGCATAGAGATATATACATCAAGAAGTATACATAGAGAAATGTACATAGAGACACTGGTTGTAAACATTATGTGCACACAATATGCATAGTGCATGAATATATACGGCAATTCACTATTAAAATACAACACTAGCAGCTCAAAAGGGAGTGAGAGGAAGCAGAACGTATTTACTCCCACCCCCAGTTTCACTACTTAAACTTTTTTGGTTTAAATTATAAAAAAAAATTTTCCTTTTTTTTTTTTTTTTTTTTTTTTTTTTACCTCCTTAAGTTTTAGACCAAATGTAGGCTTCTTGTAAACTTTAACTGAATAAATATTGTACAAGGGATCAATGACGCCCTATAATAAAGAATAATTTCCAATTTTATTGAAATTGCAGTTTTTATCTGTCATGGAAATAATACCATATTTATTAATGTGACTCAAGATCATGCATTTGTTGAACCTTTTTAAAGCAGAGAGATAGGTTGTTTGACTGATTAGCATATTGCCATATTACTGTCTCTCTCTCTATATATATATATATTTTATATATTATTTTAATCTCAGTTTATAAAGTTTGAATGGAATTGGCTACTGGTCCGAGTCAGTCCACCGTTTGGTTAGAATGTATAAACAAATGTTTTGTATTACAAGTACTTTTCAGTTCATTTAAAGTTAGACAATATTAATATAATTATATTGCTCTTTTTATTTCCTGATATTTTTGTATTGTTTTAAACTAAAAGAAGGTTACTTCTAAAATTTTATCAAGGGATTGAAAAAAGGAATTCATAATGAACTATACTAAACATGTGTTTGCAATATTATTTGTAATTATATATAGGTATTTAAAATATTTAATTGTGGTGAATCCCAGAACATATATGGACTGTGGAGCATTGGTGGAGGTATGTCCTTCTGGTTATTGGTGTACAAAAACAGTCCACATCTAGGTTTAGTCTAGTCAGCTGTTGTAACACAAATTAATGGAATGTAACTTTAGAATTATACAGATTTTAGTGAAAAGTGGCTTGTAGTTAAGTCTGAGAATTATTTCTGTAAGTGATTACAGACATAAACAGAGAAACAATCTACCAACCTGTTATAAAGGATTGTTCAATTTTTAAATACAATGCATATGTATACAATGCTAATAATTATATAACAACAAACATCATATAATGTAGAAAATAACAATAAAGAAATCTGATTATATTAAAAATGTTATTTGCAATTATGGATTTGTCGATTTTATTGGTAATATTTTAATAATTTTAATGTTAACACTTATGCATACAAAATTTCCATATTCAATATGTAACTTTATATGTAATAGAATTTATATGGACACTTTGGAACATATACATTGGAACCTCCCCTTCTTCCTCTGATGAATTCCTGGTTGGAGGAACACTGAAAAGCCTACTGCTGCCCTCTACAGACAATATAGTGCATAATTTATATTTTTAAATCAAGGGTTAGGGTTACATTTTAACATTAGTTTACAAAGAGAGTTGTCCTCAAATAAAAATATTCACTCGAAGAAGAACGAGGAAAGACCCTGACCCGAGAACTACAACAGAAGCTGTTGCCTGTGTTTGTTGTTTTCAGGTTGTACTTCCTGGTATCAATAAAGTGTGTACAAAACCGGAATCGGAAATGACGACATTAGCATCCACCGGGCAGGAAATCTAGTATTTTGGGGTAACATTATTTTACTAAACGAATTTGTTTGTTCAGTTCGCAAGAGTTATATAGTGTTAATTAATTTATGTTGTATAGATAGTGTACGGTAAACAAAAATATACGTCGGAGATTAGCTATTTGCTAACCAGCGGTGCTAAATGCTAAATCAACGTTAGCATTATATTGGTTGACTCTTGCCGCTTTGTTGACGTCTGACTGCAAAGGAGGTATGTGCAAACTGTCGTATGACAATTCAGTTGTCTACATTTTCCAGTGTTATCATGGTAAAAGTATGATGGTAGAGTTTTTGTTAAAATGCTGCTTTATCGTGTCTGGTTAAAAATAGCAGATCCAGAGGCATTTGGTGTTTTGGGGAGCAGAATAGTAATGGCAGACCCTGCACGGATCAAGACTGAGGATACATCCGAGAGGGCATCCTCCACTGTTGAAGAGCCTTCAAAGCCAGACGAGGCTGAAGACGCACCTGCAACAGCAAAAGCTACAGGCGAAAACAAAGAGCCCTCATCTCAAGATCAGCTCAAACTGGAGAATAAAACAGTGAGTGAATTCCAGCACGATATATCAAAGTTAAAAGCGATTATTTTGGTATTTGACTCAAACTTAACAAAATAAAATCTCAAATACTGAATGACCAATACAACCAGAGGTGTGACTCTTAATTATTTGAACCTTTTATGTTTGTAAAGGAAACAGCAGCACCGGTAAAAGACGAAGAAGAGGGAACCTCGAGTCAACCTGCTGCCAAAAGACTGAAAGTGGAGCCAGAAAAGAAAAAAGAGAAGCGACACAAAGTTGATGAGGATGAAATTCAGAAGATGCAGTAAGACGGAGACTTTCAAAAAAAACAAACAAACAAAAGAAGGTTGTTTAACCAGTAAACTCACAGTAGTGTTAAATCCTCACCACCATTCTCCATGTGTTCTGCAGGGTTTTGGTGTCATCCTTTTCTGAAGAGCAGTTGAATCGCTACGAGATGTACCGACGTTCTGCCTTCCCAAAAGCTGCTATTAAGAGGGTATGGTCTGAAATCTGAAGTTCATTGTTTATATTTTTGTGCCTGTTTAATCTTTAAATATCCTTTTTTTTTTTCTTCTTTTTAAGCTGATCCAGTCCATAACTGGATCATCAGTGTCCCAGAATGTGGTGATTGCCATGTCTGGTATTGCCAAAGTATTTGCAGGAGAAATTGTTGAAGAAGGTAAGTGGGTACTCTGTACCGTACCAATAACCTTAAACAAATGAATGGGGCTTCTATTTGCCTCTTGTAAAGAATTTATATAATGTAGTTTGATATTTTACATTAATTCTTACAGCATTGGATGTCTGTGAAAAATGGGGAGATGCACCGCCCCTTCAGCCCAAGCATATGAGAGAAGCAGTAAGGCGGTTGAAGAGCAGAGATCAGATTCCCAACACCAAGTACAAGAATATAATTTTTTTTCATTGAGGCACATGTGTGTATTAACTCATGTAAAGATACTGCATAGACTGTGAAGAAATGTTGGTGTCACTACATGTGGGAATCTTCACTGCAGCAAACTAGACCATGATTATTTTTGGTTAACTGAACAGTCAAGATCGTCACCTGGTCAGTATGAGATCCAGATCCAGTTGCACTTTCTTTTCTTTCCTAATTATTAGAATCAGTGCTCTATGAAACATGCATTTCATTTCATATATACTATGTTTGTGAATACGATTTTATAATAAAAAAAAAAGTTTTATTCTTGGCTCGGAGTTATTTTGAAGGATTAAAGATGTGACAGATTTGTTACAAACTATGAGTCTACTTTAAATTGGCTTCAATTGACACGCCAGCATGTAGAGGATGTTTTTTATCATAGCTAAGACTCATAAAAGATTTTCTGTACGTGTACAAATTCCAGAGTGAGGCAAGGGGAATATATTTCATAAATTTTTAATCACAGTTTAGTATGATGTGAGACTAGTTGTCAGGGTAATTGCAATTGGACACAGAAGTGTTGCAAAATGCATTTGTGTTGGATTTATGCCAATAATACCAAGTGTTTTCAACTTTACTTGAAATGAAGACACTGCGGGGACTTTTCCCCTAGCACATACTCAGCTCTACTCGTTTTTTGCTGATTTCAATTGAATACAATTGAATACCACCTCGGTGTAAGTGGGGTCAACAGAGCAAAGCAACTGGAAACTCCTGTGACAGTATTTGTAAGAAACACAAATGCATACAATGAAGGACGTGGAGTCGCTCTCACAGCTCATCCAGTAACGTCAGTTCCTGGCCTATCGATGGTCTGCAGTCTGTCACATTTTCAGCTTGACTCAGCTCACCTGGAAACCTGGCCAAGTAGGTACTGTCACCTAATGAGAAAAACCCTTAAAGCTGAGTAGGTGCAGGTGAAAAAGCCTCAATACAACTGAGTGACTGATCTCTATTTTCTGATCAGATTTGTGTACACAGTATAGTTACTTGCATATGGAAACACATTAAACACAAGGACATGCCTGAATTGTGTTCAGCAGTTAATTATTTATTTTTAAAATATTTTCCACATACTACCTTTGGTTCACAGAACCAACTGTATATTTGTCTCAATGAAGTGATAAAGACAATGCAAAATTCAATGTAATCGTACACAACTGACAAAATACTTTCCACAGAGTCTTTAACATTTGCATCACTTAAGAAGATTTCACAAAGACTCCTCTGCAATTCTTTGATGTGATTTGCATTAAAACAAGTGCAAATTCCAGTGAATTTACCACACAAGTGCAAATAATCTGTTGAGGCAGAAACTACACAAAATCATTTCAGGAAATGCATCTGCACTTTAGTGGCAAAGAGTTTTGCCATGTCAGTCAATCCTGTGAATAGAGAGAAAACACACACTAAAGTGACTCATGCTTCACTCTGACTCTACACACTAGGTGGGAGGTTAAGATGTGGCATAAACTCTAATCCTGGAGGGTAAAGGAAGTCTAGTGTAAACACTTATGAACAGATAGAACCCAGGGCACCAATTTATCAGAGGAGTAGGGATGCTACTTTACACTGAGGAGAGGGAAGCAGGACAGTCTGTACAGCTACATGTTTCATCCAGCATAGGACAATCAGTTTTTATCTTGATGATAAAATCATGCAAAACAAACTTACAAACTGAGAGAAAGTCACATCTGTATGTGAACATGATGGTCATATATCTTAACGCAGACAGATTATGGATGTGTTTGAGTACAAATTCAACTAGTGTTGGAACTGTAAAAACTGACAAATAAACCAAACTGTCATGAGTCATCCTAAAATTCAGAATACTGTATCAAAAATGTGTAGTGTAATACTTCTTAGCCATGTTTTTGGTTAAACCTACATTGTTTTCCTATTGCTTTTACATTTTACATTCCACAATAAGAATGCAAATCTGTCATTCATAGCATTGAAGGCAACCAAAGATGGAAAAAAAAAAAAGTAGCACTCAAAACAAACCACTAGAGGTCTCCTGTGAACACTGAAATGACAGCAGATCTCTATGAATGTAACATGTTTTACTTTAGCAGTAAATTGATATACTGCAAAAGACAAAAGGCTTCAAGACCGCCGATTGAAAACATAACATTTTATAAATAACATAACAATAAAATGCTGACTTCCCTATAAGCATTCGCAAAGTAGGGGATATGCTATATGGAATGTGATGAACAAATCTATCTGTTTGAACTCATGCATATAACTAATTTATGCATGTATACAAAATATCAAAATGACCAATTTTAACTGCCATGATGCCAAATAGACAAAAAGAAAATTCAGTGAATTTAGTAATAAATGGTGTGTGATCAAACAACACAGTACGAGTACCACAGCTTTGTAAAATGCGACTTTGATTGATATGGCTTCAGTATATTTTGAAGAACATGCATAAACAAAGGTAAATAAATAAACTTAATACATATTCATGATGTTGAACCACTACAGAGGTAATACTATTAGTCTCACTGACTTTTTTTCTTCCTAAAAAAGAAAAGGTTTTTGAAGATAACCCTGGTAGCTGGTATAATCTCAACCCTCTTTTACAGGTAAAAAGACCAACCCAGGTATAATACTGAAGCCACTGTACAACCTGGTCTGCTCTGCTGAGACACCAAACTCAAAGATGAGTCTCAGAAGGACACTGACCCACAGAGTAAACCGTTTCATTGATTCACAGTAAAAAAAAAGAATATTAACGGACATCTCACAACTCAAAGAAAAATAATACTGGGGAATCAAACAACTCGCTTTTAGAGAGCGGTGAGAACTTGAGTGTGTAACAGTGCCACCCTGGTGATGAGGCCACAAAGGTGGACACTGAGATGCATCCGTCTCTCTGTATAAGCAGCAGAGTTCTGCTTTGTAAAGAAAAAAGTGCATCGTTTTCCCTACTGTTCACAACACAGCATCAACAAGTACCTAACACTAACTGCTAATAACATATTCAAAAATGAATGGAAGGAATCCGTATTGCTAATCCTTTTCATCTTCATGTCAGTATGTTTGTAAAAGTCCGTTCACAGATTGTGAAAGATCATCGGTTGTGTTCTGTAGGAGGAGCAAAATGATGCGCCTGCAGTTCTCTGGCAGTGTCAGTGCATGTGAAAGTAAGTTTTTGGCATGTACAACTTAACATTAATGTGACACATCATATTAATTGGAGAGACTTAAAGCTTGACATTTACCCATGCATGCTGAACACTGAAACCACACAATGAATTTACCTCTACATGGATTTGGATGAATTCACTGTTTTTAGTACAGTAGTGAGTCATATCTAGACTGCTGGATAAACATAGTACTGGTAATGTACCTACACTTAGTTCACAGGGCTCATCTTTTAATAAGTGTTAAAGGAGCTCTTTTGAAATCTCAATAATAGTGTGATATCTATCGGAGGTTTGAAGTAATCCAAAATATGTTGACACCTGGATTTATCTTCTTTCCTCATATGTCCAATGTACCGTTATGCTTGAAGTGATTCGTACTGGTTCCTCACATTCACCCTGATCCGTTTCAACACTGTATTCCGAAGGAGCAGCTTTGTGTTCAGGGGTCTGAGATCGAGTATCTCACATGGTAAACATGGGGTCGTACTTCCTGACCTCCAGTAAGAGGCGATCTCTGTCATGGAGGGCCTGGCTGAGGGCAGCCTGGGCATTGGTGAGCTGGGCTTCCAGGGTTTGTCTCTGTAACAGCAGGATTGATAGATGGGTTACTTACAGCTACAGCTCAGCCTGTACTTTCTGGCGTGTAGCTACTACACCAGGTGGATGGATATCCGATTCTGACGGACAGCAACAGATGTAATTACAATACCATTACACCACCCTTTGCACTTAAACACATCTCTGCTTTATCAATCTTTGACCTGTCAAGAAACAGGACACCATATTCAGGCTGTGATTAACACAGCAGGCCCTTATCTAAGGAATTAAAATAAGTTAACATAAGTTAAATATGACAGACCACTGGGATGTTCACAGCCGCTACATTAGTATTTCACAGTAGTTATTCAAACTAAGAAGAGGTCCCTTTGTTCGCTGGTACAGTCAGGTCACGGCTATCTCCGAGGTCATTTCACATTTAGACCTCAGCTCTATTATGCAACTGTTTTTTTTTTTACACTGGCTGGAATTTTCCAAAGAAAAATACTACAAAAAAGTGATGAGGAACTATTTTAAAATTGTGGTTACATAACTGGGTACACACATTAATATATGTATATTATACAGTAAAGTTATGCTTACGTTACTCTGCGGTTGAACACAACTGTTCATCTTATCGAAAGAAACCAAAGCTACATCTGCTGAGGCTTTTGACTCTGGACCTTCAGCTGCAAATAAAACAGAAACACACAAGATCACTTTCTATTCACACTTCTGTAAAGCTGATGCAGTCTATCTTTAGAGTATTTGTTGTGTCACGGTTCATGTACCTCCTGATATTTTTTCATAAAGCCACAAATCTGTAATGATTAATGATATTATGATTCAGGTAAAACAAGTACCTTTTAGCCTCAAGATGCTATCATCGCCACGCTCCAGTAGCAGCTGATCTACAATGAAAGTGGCTGGGACAGGCTGAGGGGCTGTTGGGTAAATTCTAGGGCCGTCATCCTGAAAGGAATAAAGTGTTTCAAGTCAATAAACTTAAAGGGTTTTTCCAAAAGTCAGATTGAGAGACAGATTTTTATCTACACTTTACATATTAAGTAGAGATAAAAAAAAAAAAATAACGATCACATGTAAATAACTACAGCCATGGGAAAATTATGAGATCACTCTATGTTTTCTTCAATTTGTCGTTCATTTTAATGCCTGGTACAACTAAAGGTACACTTGTTTGGACAAATATAATGATAACAACAAAAAGAGCTCATTAGAGTTTAATTTCAGAGCTGATATCTATCCATTTTCCATGTTTTTCTTGATAATAACCAAAATCAGATAAGTTCTTACATCAATAGTTATGACATTGTACTGACAAAAACAGTGCTTTTACACATTCCATGTTTTCTTTTCTGTTTCAGTCACATGAAACACACAGGAGTTAGTACTTAATTGCATAACCATTGTTTTTGATGACTTTTGATGGTCTAACAATTTTTTACGTGACGCAAGTAAAAATGTTTTTATTAGCAAATATTTCCACCAGCACAGACTTTTATCCTCTCCCGATAAAATCATCAACTTACCTTTATAGTGATTTTGACGTTGCTCAGGTGTAACTTCATTGGCTGACTGTCAACAGCGAATTCATCTTCCAGAAAGGGGCCAATGTTAGCCACTGTGGAGGCTAACAGCTCTGCATGGCAGTCTTTCACCCTCATATCCATGAAGCCCACTGACTCATCAGTGTGTTTGGCAGCAGATGGACCCATTTCTGCTCGCATGCTCACTGCTGCAGAGTTTCCCTGCCTGTTCTGTTTCTGCACCGCTCCACCTGGAGCTACAGAAATAAAAACCAACACACCATTGTAAATCACCAGGGCATTTCAGAGATACTACTTATTACAGCCATTCTTTCTGTAAAATTATCTTTGGTCTTTGAAGTCAAAATGCAATAACTGTGTCAGGTATTCTCATCTGTGAGACTTTTACATGCTGTATTTTATATAAACACAAAATATCAGTCAGTCACAACATCTGGATGGCATATGATGCTTGAAAAGAAAACTCAGCTCAGCCTCCTAATGGTAAGTATATTCACAATATGACAAATACAAGCTCTTCTAAAACATGACATGAGGCCAGTTTCTTATTAAAAAAAATGTAACCTGCACACACCACTAATAGGTGAACGGAAAGGGACAGTTACAAGGATTGAATCACTACTTAGCTGCTATCAAACAATTTTTCATGTGAATGTTGACAAAAATAGCAAAAGTTGTTCCGGTGTACAAAAATGATGATAAGCATAAGTTCATAAATTATAGGCCAATTTCATTGCTGCCACAGTTCTCAAAAATTCTGGAAAAGCTGTTTAACACTCATTTAGAGAAATTTCTAGAAACACATCATATATTAAATGAGGCCCAGTATAGTTTCAGATCTAAAAGGACAACATCGATGGCTCTGATTGAAGCAGTTAAAGAAATAACTAATGCACTGGATAAAAAGAAACATGCAATTGGAATTTTCATTGACCTCAAAAAAGCATTCGACACC
>JAPTGZ010000026.1:13070475-13091110 GCA_029814645.1 Fowleria isostigma | reverse complement strand
TGTTATAATCACATTTACCAAACATTTACTCATCACGGGTAACTTTGGTAAATCCCACATTTCATGCAGTGTCAAGGCCTGTGGTTTTCACCACATCAGTGATTTCACAGGTACATTTACCATAGTTTCCCAGCAGGGCATTTTGTTTCACAACATATATATGAGTAGCCATCTGATCAAACCTATCAGACCGCTGGTATAAACAGGCTTTTGTTCTCTCTGTGGGCCAGATGTCCCCAGGCTGCTAATTTGTCACAAACCTCTATTTAGTTTAAAGTGATGAACATGCTGCAGCTCATGACACTAATATTGACTGGATAACCATGGGGCTGAGATTTTAATGTAGAAAGGTTTCTTCTTTTTTTAATAATTGGTTACAACTATAACTATAAGCTCAACAATAAAAAAAATAACCATAGTAATTTTCCTTGAACAGGCTACTCTGAATATAGATCAGTATTTTTTATAATTATGATTTTATGATTATGATTTGTTTTTAATCACTGATGATGTTAAACATACTTTACACAAACAGGTTATTCCACTTTCATGCCATGTTCTCTCAGGGCTTTTGTTACTGCCATGTAAACAGCCATGTCATAAATACAATCTAATGTAGGGGCTGATGATTACATCTAAAATATAACGGTATGTAGAATTTCTTTAAGATAATGGTACAGATGATATTATTGCCGAATTATTCTAATCCTGTATTGTAGCAAGGACGTTGATTTGCTTTTGAAAACTCTTCACTGCAGTAAAACAAGGTGTTAACAAGAGCAGCTTAAAAAATCCCAAGCGTGTGATGTTTTGTCGCGGCTATAATTAACAAAACTCAGCACCTTCCAGTGAAACTGCATGTTTGCTTCTACCAAGGAACTGAAACCTCTCAGCCCCTTTACTGAAGAGTGCAGCTTCTGTTAAGCAGGTAAATCGAATCTGCTGATGATGAAAGCTTGCCTGGTGAATGTCGACATCATCCATTCTGATCACCACGCAGTTAGATCGCAGCCTCTTCAACGATGACCCAGACGGAGCTGTGACAGAGTTCCTGCTGGATGTCTGCTCTTTGTCAGAGGACATTAACTTGGGACTGGACTGTTTATCTAAAGTATGTGCACACAAATGAAAACACGGAGTGATGAGATACAATGGCTGCTTTACAAGGACAGCATGTTATTTTCCCAAGTGTAACATGTATTACAGATGTACAAAAACAGTCTGTGTATGTTTTATTAAATCCAATGTACACTTGACTTCATCTAAAACTGGGTCATAACTTGTAAAGACAAAGGCAACTCAGATGTCTCCGCACATATCTGTATGTACTGTTACCAGGACAGAGATAAAAGCCCAATAGCAAAACAAAGGTTCCAATTAGGCGGCTGTGGCGCAGTTGGTAGAGCGGGTCGTCCAATGATTTAAGGGTCAGCTGTTCAAATCTTGCCTCCAACTGTACACATGTTGAAGTGTCCTTGGGCAAGACACTGAACCCTAAATAGCCCCAGTGAGACCTGGTAGTGCCTGGCAAAGTGGCACCCCCCCACTGGTGTATGAGTGTGTGTGTGTGAACGGGTGAATGTGAAGCTTGTATTGTAAAATGCTTTGAGTACCAGTAATGTGTAGAAAAGCGCTATATAAGTACAGACCATTTACCATTTTTACCTGCATTTATACCATGGGCTGTCTTTGCTGGCGAGTCCTTGGTTGGTTGTGGAGCCTCGGTGTGCGGCCCAGGGAACCCAGAAGCCTCTGCTCTTTTCTGGTACTCCTGCAGCAGTTTCCCTGCCCACTGGGCCTGGGCCTCCATGGCTCCACTGTGGCGCTCCCAGTGTCGACATCCATCAGCTGTAGTAAAGAATTATCCAAAGGTATTTATAAATCAGCAGGCATTCTACAGTCAGAAGAAAACCAGACCATGTGCTTTTATTTATTTATTTACTTTTTACTGTTTAAGAATGGATTCATCCCATTTTTTTTTAATTAATTTGTTATATCAATGAATTGTATTCATTTTGCTCTTGGAGGGAAAGGTGCAATACGTAGATTAGGTGTGTTACATAATTGTGGGTATGCCGACTTCAAAAATTCTGTGATTGAGTGTGTTTATTATTGTATGTTTCCAAATGTGAATGCAGAAATGTGTAGCACTGCATGGGACAATAAAGTTTATCCTGATCTTGCTCAGAGTTAAATAATATCAAAACCAAGTTGGAAAAATAACACAAAATATTAAGGGACTTTTTCCATTTATTCTTAAGGGTGTTGGGGGGGTATTTGTTCCTTTTGTGACTGTTACAAAGAAATTAACAGTGAGAGCTCATTTGAAAAGAGGAAGCAATATGTGATGGAAAGTTCCCTACTAATAGGAAACATGAGCTGGGATTAGAACATCATCAGACAGGTTAATTATACCCTTCTGAGGATGCGTTGTTGCAATTGTAATTCGACACATGCACCTTTTTTTTAAACTCCATTCATAACAGGGTGAAAATGGTGAAATAAAAGCTATTTTCAGACCTCAACTGGCTCCAGAGGTGATTTTTCTGTTCTGCATTGTACACTTGGCCAGTGCCATTAGCCTGTGTGGAGCCATTAGTCTGCTTGAATAGTAATCCGTCTAACATTTAGTCCCAAATGACTAATGTGACTAGAGTGGAAGCTGTGTAGAGCCTCAGGGCAAACTTCAATTAAATTATGGTCAGAGAAAAGACTGGTTGCCACACTTACCGGGTCTGTGGACAGGATAGTAGTCAAAGCCAAGCTTCTTAAAGGTTAACTGCATGGCACCCTGTAAGCCTGGTGGGGGAGGCTCATCTGCACAGTATCACATGATAGTTAAAAACCAGCTGGAATTATCCTTCAAACACTTAACAATACAGTGGATTTGAGAGATTATGCAGAGTACAGCCTTAGCTTTACGCTCAAGTTGGAAACAAAACACAGACTGAGCACGACATGCTGCACATTTTTAGGTGAGCTAAATTTTCTTTCTTTTTTTCTTTTTATTGAACCGTAAGGAACACAACACCTTCCATTCACATTAATAAGTCACATGTTCCTTTACAATGTACATATTTAAATACACACTCTCCATCAAACAAGGTACAGTGAGGCTAACACGTTTCTGGGCGTCTCTGTCCTGAACTTTTTTTTGTTTGTTTCGTTTTCCTTCAAATATCCAGAGAGAACAGCATGGACAAAACTAGCTTTATAAGACATTCAATAAAAAAGAAAGATTACAAAAAATAATAATAATAATACAGAAGAAAAATAAAAAAGGACATATTATATTGGATCAATTTTTCCCAATATTTGACAGATATTTCTCATTTTAAATGAACAGAAGGTAATTTTTTTCATTTTGTAAATGTCCCTGATTGTGATTTGAATCTATTGTTGAACAGTTGTCCTATCTTGTACCATCCATTTTTTTGTTGTTGTTGTTATTGCTTTTTTCCCCTGTTGCCAAAAGAAGTGAATTGCTCCTGACTTACCATCATCCATTGAAGAACTATCGTTGCATATGTGTAAGTCCAAGCGGGATATAAAGGTGTGATAAGAAGACTCTTTGACGTCAAACTGGTCAAAGTATTGACTAGCGTTGCTGGGACTGCCAGTCGAAGCAGGTGTGGGTTCTGTCCAGAGAGTGTGAAGCCCAGGAGAAGGAGGAGCAGTCTACAACATACATTCAGCAAAAATCAGACCTGTTTACCTTTTAAGGATCTTTCAATACAAATCATATGAAACAGGGGTGTCCAGGCCAAACTTTTTTTTTTCAAAGGGCCAGATTTAATAAGGTGAACATGCATGACGGTTAACCATTCCGCCTGACATTCTAGAGCTTTTATAATTCTATGCAAATTAACTATTTTATGGAAAGTTTATTGCAAACGACACAGTTTTCATTTCATACATGTTTGACAAATCTAAACAGGTCTTACCAAAATCACACATCTTTTAATACCTGAAGGCCATAAAAGATGAAATAATATCTGAGAAAAAAAAATTCAGGAATACACCTTTTGGTGAAACATAAAATAGATTTTTTTTAACATGTGTATATTACTTTGGTCATAAATACTGGCGAGCCACAAGTGATGCATTTTATGACAGAGGCTGCAGGCCATATGAAATTTGGCTGCAGGTTACCCCCGGGCCGGGTATTGGACATACCTGATATAAATAGTGTGCAGTAAAATAAACCCAACTGAAATAAAGTCCATATTTAAAAGTCACTTGCTGCAAATATTTAACTGTTAGAAAGCATTTTACCACACAACTATAATAAAACATCAATAGGCAGTACCTGCATGGATTCAGCAGTCATGCTTTTCCTCTGTTGTGCAGACTTCTCCATGGCCTCGCTGAGTGATTTGGCATAATGAATGATGGCTTTGAGCTGAGAATCCGTCAGCACCCACAACAGATCATCCAGAATGAAGAAGAGTTTGGATGCCAGCACGTTACAGTCCTTTATCTAAACAGAACACAGACAGAGTTAAAGGCTTGTAATAACAAAATGCCTTTTAAATGAGTTCCCATTTGTAGTCTTCAGCTACTTAACAACAAATTAAGAACAATAAATGCTTTAAAAGACCAGCTTACTCTGCGTTTCAGTGCTATTCGAATACGTCCCTGGTTGGTGATTAGACGTAATGGTGTATTCCCAAGGTCCTGATCATCACTCTCAATGGCATCAGCTTCGATTCGTAAACTCTGCCAGTTTATTTCTTTGAATGTCAACACCTGAATATGATAACAAGTACAAAAAATCATGACCGCATCAATGATTAAACACAAAGACAAATCCACCAGGCACACAAATGTTTTACAATCTACTGGCAATGGAAGAGTTTCCTTCTAATAGAGGGTGATGGCTAATATTTGGCTTGACCATTGGAATTACTGATCTTGAGGGAAAATATGAACTTACTGCTGGACTGATTTTCATTTTCAGAAGTATTGATCTGAGCTTGACATTAAGTTAAACAGTTATCCAGTTTCTGCTAAAGTCAAAGAAAGTTTTTCTGACAATGTTTATCAACATGAAGAGGGGAATGTCATCATCTGATTACTTGTCCATCACCTGTTTCCTGCTCCAAACTCTCATTATTGGGTCAGTCTTTAAAAAGTAGTCAACCTCTAAAATCAACACATCTCGTATTTGCACTTTCATGACAGGTGACAATACATTTTTTGAAATATAAAAAAGAAAATGCAACATAATTTCTAAGATTATAATTATATTATAAAAGATTATGATTTCTAAATATGATATCCATATCCCTTAGGAAGATCCCAATGAAAGAGGTTGTCAATATGAATAATTGTCTGAATATTTTTGTCCATATTTTTACCTCTCCTCTCTTTGGGTCAGTGATGCGGGTATATCGGAGGTCACTGCGCTGCCATTTGGGGTTCAGACTGTTCCCTTGTAGCTGCCAGAGCTCGAAAGATGCATGAAAGGCACGGGCTTGCACCTTGATGGTGATGGAGTTGATTCTAACAGACATGCCTTCCACCACTTTCTCAGCAAAGCCATACTCACTGTAAAAGCAAATATTGAACATGTACACAGAAAGTAAGGCAGAGTATTTAAGACTGTGGTTTTCAACCTTGGGGTCGGGACTCCACGTGGGGTCGCCTGGAATTTCTAGTAATTGATAAAAAAAAATATTAAAAAATTACTACGATTTTTTTTTATGATTCAATATATATTTCTTTATAATTAAAATATCACACACTTTTCCTAATAAAAATCAAGTTACGATTTGCCTCAGTCCATAATAATATACAATATATAGCCAAACTGACATCTAAAATGTATGTTTATTTGTAACATAGCATAGAAAACTATTAGATGGTCAAAATCAAATTTATTATAGCAAAACATGTCTCCGTTTTGAATGTCTGGGGTCGCCAGATATTTGTGATGTTAAAATGGGGTCACGAGCCATAAAAGGTTGGGAACCACCGATTTAAAATCAGGTTCAACAACATTTAAGATCAGGTACAACAACATGTAAACTATTAGTTTCATTCACATTTACCTCTGGCCTGCTGTAATTGCTATCGGAGAGGGGCCATTAGGTGGGCGTGGCTCTTCACATGTCCTCATTTCTACTTCCACCTTATCCAGGAACTGAACAAAACAAGAAACCACCATATTCTAAATACAACCAAGTTTGTGTAAAGAGTCAAAATGCCTAAATTTACTAATGATAACAGAAGAGAGTACAGTATCAGGGAGACTAAACATTACATAACAGTGGAAACCACTGCTGGAGTCACGCCAAAGATATTTTGGTTTTAAAGAAGAGGAACAAACATTGAGAAATCTACAAGAACTCCAGAGACAGATGCAAATAAAATTCTTACCAAGCAGATGGGACTTGTTTTCAACTTTGTCCATTGTATCTAAAAAAAAAATGTAAAAAGGACAGCAGCATCAGCACAGTAAGTCAAAACCACTTCCAGCAGCATTCTGCCCTGTTTATCGCACACAAGGCAAAAAAACACAAGCTTCACAACATGCACAGGAGTCAAAAGAACCCGTGCATTACTGCTGTGAAAAAGAAAGAAGGGGAAAAAAAGTGCAGAGGTCAGAGAGTAAATACATTTAATATTATAAAGGAAATTAAAGGTCTGTCTTGTTGGTATTACCTTTAAGGCTTGGCTGCATTATGAATTGAAATGAAAACATCCAAGAGATTTAAGGTCAATTAACTTACTAAAAAATACTTTTATTTCACAACTATTATTCTATCACTATTATTATAATTATTATTCTATTTTCTTCAGTTTTTTTCCACATTTTCATGCACAGAACATTGCATTGTTTTAGAGCTACGATAAATGGACAGTAAGTACGTATAAGTTTTAGAACATTTTCAGTGTGTATGTGTGACAACTCTAAAATTCTACAGGTCTAACATGAATGTGAACATTTATAAAGTCTTAGTATCAACAATCAGGTTCCTGTAAATATTGGGTTATCATTCAAAGATGACAGTAACACATATAAACAAGACAAGTAACAACACTGACTCAAAAACTACAAATGCAATTCTTGAGACAAAAATGTACATGACAGTATGAAACAACCGCTAAGAATACTGCACTGATGTTAAGAACAATGCAAAAACTATTCAACAAGTAATCAATTTTCACAATCACTGGTACAGTTTCATAAGAGGTGATCCACAGAACGGGACTGAAACAAAACAAAACAAAGAAAACCCTTCTATTTTACTTCAAAAATGTAATCAAGACCTGGCATGAAAAAAGTGGGTTAGTCTACACTGGAGAAAATATTTTTGACATTGCTGCAGGCATCTATAAAAAGAGAAAAAAAGAACCAAAAACACACTAAAATAATGTCAGCAGCACTTGCCAAAAAGGTTTTCACTCAGAGTCAGCAGTCATGGTGTCACTGATGTTACACCAATGACCACAACATTTAAAGAAACACTGTTCCATTTCAGCCCTCGATAAAAAGGAAAGGTAAAAAATGATGAATTGACATAAAATAAAATGTAATACATTTAGAATATTATTAATATATGTATGAAAATATAATTTGAATGCAGTAATACAGTGTAATGATGCATCACAGTTTTGAAAATGAATGCACTTTCCTTGTAGCCAAACACAGAGGACAGGACAATTAGGTTAATTTTGTCTTATTTCTTATTTTAATACGATTTTAGTTGTTTCTTTTTACAGACAAAACTTAAGATATAAGACTCTTGTTTTACCTCTACATGTTTTGATACTAACAGATGGCAGTTGAAACATGTACAGGGAAGATAAAACTCTTACATCATATGTTTGTCTGACAAAAAAAAAAACAGTTAAACGGGAGACATAGAATTAATATTATGTGGTTAAATGTCTAAAATCTTTAGTGCAATGATTGTAAACTGACATTTTAGAAAACATAAACCAGTCAAACAGACAGCTCAATGTACACTACACCTGCCAGTATATCTCTTGGGATCACTCTAGCCTCTGGCCCTTTTCTGTTCCCCTGAATTATGTCCTTTCTCATTATTACAAACAACCACAACTGGTCTGAAGGCTCATAGTGTTCCCAGCAGCGCCTGCAAAACTTATCTCTGTGGGACTGTCCCTGTTCATTTCCTCTGGGACGCACACTTTGAATATTAAAAACCCAGCCCTTTGACATTAATACACAGAATATTGTTCTGTAGTTTGAAAATAAAAACAAAAAATGACATGAATGATGATTTCAGCTTTTTGTTCTTATAAAACAGGTAAACGGTGCCGCCTTTCAGAACAGCTTCACCATCTGGTTTGACGAGTCGGTGACATACCCTAATGGCAGCTTTGTTGCAGTAGACCCGGGTGACAGCCAGCCATGTAGGCAGGTCAAGCATGTTCTGCAGAACCTCTTCATCCAGCTCAAGGTTGGACAGGTGTCCCTCCCCTTTCAGTGTGCTCAGGTTGATCTTGTCGGGGGACAGGTTCTTGGTAAACCTAAAAGTAAATAACATTACAGATTAACATTGGGGCCGCACAATATTGGCAAGGTCTGCATGTACAGCATTGCGATAATGATAATATTGCGATATTTCCCAGTCATATAAAAAAAATTCCAATTTTATCTACTAATAAAAATGTTTCTTAACAATGTTAAAATGAGCCAATTGTTTGTATGCTGACTCAATTATTTATAAATTAAGACATAATACTGTACTACTACAATTAATGACACCATTAATAAACACATTAAACAGTCAAATATTTGGTCATTTTATTCACATATAACAATGTATAAATGACATGGCTGTATTTCAGAATAACTAAAGTGCCAGAGTACCACCATTTCAGAGCTTTAACAAAACAATATTTTATTGAAAGCCTGGTTTGGTAAATACTGCATATAAAACTAAAATCTTTACATATAAGTGTTCAGGCCTTGGCCTAAAGTTGTGCTCTAAAAACAAATTCACATCTTTTCAGCATTAGTAACATGTAAACTTGCACTCAACCAGCAGTAGTAGCATTACTTCTGTTTTCTTGCCAAAAAAAACCTAACATATTAGAGTGGTAGAGAAAAGAAAAACCACTCTGGTACCCCATGGTGTGTAAAATAAAAAGTTTATTAAAAAAAAAAAAGGAAATTAATTATTGTACGTCTTTGTGATATGAATATTGCACACTCCGTTATCACAATATTGATATTTTTATAATATATTGTGCAGCCCTAATTATATTATTTTACTGCAAAAGGAAAAAAAAAAAAAAAACATGGATGTATTCACATAAGCTGTATCTGACATCCAACAGAGTATATGTCTCTGGTCATCTGAGAGACATATTATGCAGCTTGGCCAAGATTTTTTTTTGTAAGTGGTGCAAGTGAATGAGTCATCGCAAAAAACACAGAGGTCTCTTTGGTACATTTAGGCAGCTGGCTGTATTCCCTTTTAGTCTAACTTTTCTGAAGGTGCTCCATTAGCCAGGAATAGTCTACAAGCCAACATGGGGTAAAAAAACTATAGATGAATAAAACTCCCCCTCAAGTATTTTAACTTTATTCACATCACATGACTGAACATGTCTGATGAATTCATTTGACATTTCAGACATTAACCTTACCGAGACTCCAAGCTATAAAGGAAAGGTCAGGCTACGGAGTGTGGCTTCTAATCACACATGTCTCAAAACCTTTGGCTCAAATGGCAAGCTACATTAACAAACCTGCTAGTAAAAGCTTAAACTTTCACACTGAACAACAGATCAACATCTCCATGCCTTTGGAATTGAAAAAAAAAAAAAAAAAGTAAAAAAAAAAAAAAAAACCTGGGTGGTGGCATTGTTGATTCATGAATGCTGAAGATCACATCAGCAGTTCAGTATAACTTTGATGTGTCTATACATCATTTTCATTAACTACAACAGGAAGGTAGGAATATATAGATAAAAATCTGATCTGGAAGAGGTGATTATAATACATCATTAGAGCCAATAGTGGGGCTACAGTTTCTCAAACTAGCAATAAAGGCTGAATGCAAAGATTAGAGTGGGTCAAAGACGACAGAAATTCCAGGGCCCAAGACAAGAAAGAAGTCATTGTGCAAACACGACAAGAAACACTAGTGTTTGGCTTTACAATGAAATATTACAACACTACAGTATTGTGAGACAACTGACACAGAAGGAGCACCTTGATCAGGATTATTTAAAATAGACAATTACTAAATTTTAGGTCATTTGGGTTTGAGGCTATGCTACTGTTACACCACTGATGTCTATATGACTATCTAGATCTTGGTGCATCTTATCTGATGACTCACAGCAAAGACACTTTGAAAAAAAAAGAGTAACAGCCTGACAAAAAGCCTCTTGTCTAACAAACAGCTCTCACTGAGACATAATGTCACCTGTAAACTTTTAAATATTTGTTTAAAACTTCTGCAATCCAGAAAGCAGCAGTGTCAAATTGGAGCAATTATGAATATAAAAGGAAAGCTCTATGTTTTCTGAGCAGATGCGTGAAAGCATGGTAGTGGAGGCAACTCTGTGGAAGGTGATGATCACTCAATATGATGTTAAAATATTAGTATTTTAATGTACAGTGAGTACGCCCCAACAGATTTGTCACAAAACCTTTAGTTTTCTTTAAGAATCAACATATCATATTCTCAGTTAAGGAAATGTTCTATAAAACTCAGTTTTGTCCATATTTTTTTGTAACTGTGCTTATTTTCATTAAGATATTGGTTCAAATTTTACTTTTCAAAAGGGGGGTGTACTCATTTATGCTGAGTGTACTATAAAGAGGTAGAGCTGGTTCTGAGAAAGACTGGATGTAGGTTAGACAGTGCTGTTGATTACTGACACAATACACATCAACAACCATATACACACATTAATGTAAAAAAGAAAGTCATCACCACATAACTGTCACTAACTCAAAAGCAGATAGATAGATAGATAGATAGATAGATAGATAGATAGATAGATAGATAGATAGATAGATAGATAGATAGATAGATGATGTGGCGTTCACTAACATGATCGGTCTCCGTTTAGGTCGCTGACTTGATGCGTTCACTGTCCCTGATAAGTCCTCGTTATACTCAACTGTCCTGCCGTGAAGCGTTAAGCTACATGGTAACCTCTGTGACAATAAGTCCATGTACATAACCAATACGCGCATTAAAGCTCCGCACTGGTATCCATCAACCAGCTGGGCTAACAAGCTAACACAAAGCCACAGAAGACCCTTACCTTGACAAATGTTTCAGGATTTGCTTTTTGATAATTCCAGCCATCCCTGTTTACGTCTGTGTCGATCCGTGTTAGCGGCTTCCCCCGTTAAATAAACAAACACTACCTTGAAGGTATATCTATAGCGTACACAGCAGTGGTGGTGTGCATCTTGTTAGCCGCTGCTGGCACGGCACAGCACAGCACAGTCTAGCTGCTACCCCGCTAAAGACCGGACAGCGGCTGACCCCCCTTCACTAGTCAACGGAGGAAAAACAGCATCTGTGGATGACTCGATGTCGCCATCTGCTGGATGTGGACGGACACGCGGTGCGGAGAATCCCACCAATCACAACTCAGTATATTTAAATCATCTGAAGTCATCAGTGGAAAACTAGCACTGTGTGAACCCTGTGATCGCAATCCCCGATAATAACTGCGCTGTATTTTTTGTTTCGGTAAATTTTGTATATTGTCTATTATCTGTTGCCTGTTTGATTGTTTTGTTGGGGTTCTTTAATAAAGTTTGTTAAAAAAAAAAAAAAAAAGGACCCTGAACCATTTATAGAGCAGGGGTTTCAAACAAATTTTACTTAAGGGACCACATGATGCCCAATTTAATATCAAGTAGGTCGAACTAGTAAAATAAAAGCATAATTGACTGTAAATAATGACTCCAGATATTTAGGAGGCCAAGCCGGGTGGGGGGACACGTCTGGGTCTGGGAACCCTTTTATTTTTGTTCAGATGTGTATTACTTTTATATTTCTGTCAATAAAAGTAGTGCTGCAGGCTAAACCATTTTAGGTAGAGCATTAAAATTTGGAGGGTTGGTGCCTGCATGTAAAAAAATAAATAAATTACATACTTTCACCATATGCAGGGGGTGCGTGCTATAATCAAGGCAAATGCGTTCAAAACCCACATATCCTCAGATTTGCAGAAAAGCTCTGAGTTACCTGGGATAGGCCACACCCATTTCCATCTTAATGTTTTTTTGCAAAAACTGGAAAACTACTTTTTCGAACTCCTCCAAGGGATTTGGTCTGATCTGCATCAAGCTTGGCACAGACACTCTTCGCCCCGACCTGATCCAAAAAAAAAAAAAAAAATTTTTTTTGATTAAAAAATGTACAAATTAATAAAGAAGCAATTTCCCATTGACAAAATCTCATTCTTTAGAGTGTGTAATGTCATCATCAGCTGTTACCATAGTGACAAGCTGTCCAGCAAGCATTCAAAGTGAATGGTTCTGTTTACATTGTTATGGGATACCGGTAGGGAGGTAACAAAATAGTCATCTCACAAAACCATACAGCGCTCACGATAAGAAATACTCACAATATGAAATAAAGATGAAATAAAATCACCTGACGAAGGTAACAAATTTGATTAAAAACTATCTGACTGTAAAGTTGGACAGTGTGACTGTATGGGTATGTTTATTCTACATAATATAAAGAGAATGAAAACACATTTTAATTTACTAGTCTACCTGGTTCTTTATTATTTCTTAAACATAAATGACAATTTTGTGAAAACATTTGTCTTAATAGGCAGTGGGAGGACTTTCTCTTTGTGGTGCCTGCATCATGCTTGTGGTCTACCATATACATTTCCTTGTAATAGGGTGTCACACAGAAAGAAGAGAGACACAGAGAGAGAGCACGAGAAAGAGAAGGGAGAGAAGAGAGAGCACAGGGCAGACTGAACAGGATGGAATGGTACATAGTTATTCGTTGCATCCCAAGTGTCCACTCTTTCCTCGTCTTCCTCCATTTTCACATAAAGTGACAGTGCTGCTGCAGTAGACCAGAGGATCAGAAAATATTCAGTCTCAGGGCACGGCGTCCTTTCACATTCTTGAAACTTTTTTTAACTTGATTTTTGTTTTGTGCATCTTTAATTTTTGAGATTTTTTTATTTCGTAAAATTTCATGCCACAAACTTTTGTTAGACCCCTAGATACCAGTGATTCACATTCAATATAGACACACACACATACAACACACAGAGCCTGTCATCCTTCAGGGTCTACTTCAGTGGGCTCCATTGGGCCTGGGGGCCGAGTGGCACAGGGAGGCTTGGCCCCCATTCATAACTGCTTGCAGTTTTAGTTATCTTTGTTTCAGTATTAAAAAGTTAAAATACATTATAAACATTGTTTATAATTACAAACTATCCTCTCACAAAAATGTGAATAACCTGAACAACCTGAATTTACTCAATAGTCTTGTGCCTCAGGTCATCATTTACACATTGCAATTTATAGTTCACAGTGGATCTAACAGGTATAAATCATCAAATTTGTATTTAATTTTCTTGAGAAATGTCAGTTGTTGACAGGTTAAGGATAATTTTTAAATGTAAACATTTTCACATTATTATTTCACATTAAAACAAAAAAAAAAATTAGAGTTGTCATGATTTATAGATTTTTATTCTTTCACTGGACCAGTAAGTCTGGCCCAGTGGAGAGCAAACTGGGTCTCACAGGGTTTAGAGTTTAATACACCCTCCTCTCAAAAAGGAAATCCATGATATATCATACGAAATTAAGAAATCTCTTTATGAATTTTTTTTATGTTTTAATTGCATGCTGTTTATTAGAAGATAAATATAACGCATCTCGATTTGGTAGGCATGTTGCAAATAATAATAATAATAATAATAATAATAATAATAATAATAATAATAATGTATGATATAGCAGCATCAATATTATAGTGATAGTATCTATACATTACTTTACAAAAAACAAGGCAGCTATATTCTCTGTGCCAATGACATTATGAGCTTTGAAAACATTTAAAATGCTCAGGCTTATTTAGTGAAAGGTGAGCTGATCCTTATACGTAAATTTGTCGTGTATACGTGTGTTATCTGGGTAGGTTTGTTGTGTAGTCCTTCCTCATTGTGTGGGCCTGGCAGGTACACTGACGACACTACCGTCATGTGACATGCGCACTCGGCCCTGTTGTTGAATGTTATGACAAGCCGAGGCCTCGGACTAAATTAGGAGCGAAGCCCGCTGTCTCTGTCCAGCCAAATCCGTAATGGAAGGCATGGACCTGGACCTGGACCCGGAGCTCATGCAGAAATTCAGCTGCATGGGCACAACGGACAAAGATATCTTAATATCGGAGTTTCAGAGGCTTCTGGGCTTCCAGCTCAACCCCGCAGGATGCGCCTTCTTTCTGGATATGACTAACTGGTGAGCCCGGGGACCCGTCCGGCCTACTATGTGTGGTTAATAGTACTTATTGCAATGTAACGAGATCATAAGACAGGGATTTGTGTTAATGGGTTCTTTTTGGAGCGAAATAGCAACACGTGTTCCATTATTCACTCATCTTATGTCATTATCCAAGCGTACGTTGGAGTTGTAAGCGTGTGTACAATGACAGCTAACGACGTCGTAGTAACGTAACTCCAAGGCTGAGTCAGTGTCTCCGACTTTTGACCGCCCGTCACTGACCAGGATGGCGTCCAAACTCATACCGCATAAAAATACTTATAAGATTAAAAGAAGTGGTGCTTTACACGGGGTCGTATGATACTTGCGTTTGGTAGCCGTTAACTGTTAGCTACATGTTAACTATCACTTTCATTTTATGCTAGGTACCAAGTTACAAGGTGTTTATAGCGCCTTTTTTGTAATTTATCTAAGTTCTTTCCGTTGTTTCATCAATATAACGACATTTTGACTTATATGTACATCTGTCAGACAGCTTACTGACAAATAAAATGACCAAACTTCAGGTTAATTTGCGCACCAGAAGCTAGCCACAGAGAAATGCTACAGATTGTTATGTAACAGCAGCTTAACGTGTCAGGAGTCTGGCTCTTAAATTAGCGAATATTAACTTCATCGACTTTTGAAGAACATTATTTATAACTAACTGCCACGTACTGGGTTAGCTGAGTCTATATGGTGTAAGAATTTGTTGGAGACTGATGTTATTTTTTGATATTTTTATGGATTAATGTGCAACTTCCGGTGGCTGCAGGTCAAGGTCACTGCGTGAAAACTCAACAGGGATGGAGTCAAGTTAGTTAAATGGCTCCTGAGAAGAATAATATGCAGTGTTACATCAGTGCAGCTCCACTGTGGGTAGTGTTTGCAGTGTCTGTGGGCCGTGCAGACTGTAGTAAAATCACGTGATGTCCTCTGCAGCGGGCCTTCTAAAAATAAAAACTGCTGGTTTATAGATACCCAACATGTCATGGGAAGCACGCACTGTAAGAGGTCTATGTGGAGTCTGCAGTACCCACGCAGCACTTATTTAAACTACTGGTAAAAGCTACGAGAGAATACCTTAGGCACATTATTATTTCAAATGAAATGTATTATGCTCCCTTTTTAGTGAATTATTTGTAGTCGAGTTTACACTTTAATGCCACAACTGAAATATGCTCATATGACCTGTGTTTCCTCTTCCTGCTGTTATAGGAATTTACAGGCAGCCATCGGAGCCTATTATGACTTTGAAAGTCCAAACATCAGTGCACCATGTATGTCTTTTGTAAAGGATGTGACAATTGGTGAAGGAGAGTCAGTTCCTCCTGACACACCTTTCACAAAGACCTGGAGGATACAAAACACAGGTGGGTAGAAATGATGTGTATGTGTGTGTTACATCAACACAACTCAAGAGCATGGCTTCATCATAGTTATGTGCATACCCTACAGGCGCAGAGTCATGGCCTCCGGGGGTTTGTCTGAAGTATGTTGGAGGGGATCAGTTTGGTCATGTAAACATGGTGATGGTGCGGTCGCTGGATCCCCAGGAAATGGCTGATGTCAGCGTGCAGATGCAAAGCCCTGTTTCCCCTGGCATGTACCAGGGTCAGTGGAGAATGTGCACAGCTACTGGACTTTATTATGGAGGTAAGAAATGAACCAAACACCTAAAGTAAATACTGAATGTTGCCTTTGGCTTGATGAGCTCCAGACAGAAGTATCAGACTGTAATGCTTTTGCATGTTCAGCAGTTGTGAAACTGTCTGGGTTATTTAGGATTTGAGATGACTATGAAATGCAACATTTGTCTCTCCCTTCAAAAGGCTCCTTTGTTTTATACATCCTATTGAAACTACCTTTGAACTGAGTTGCTGCGTTATAAATTTGTGTTAATACTACACTGAAGCAAGCAGTTATAGCAGCAGTATTCATTAATGAAGATAAAGTTACAGATCATTTTGCATTCATTTACTGCACTGAAAACTGTTACATTTTTTGGTTGCTATTCTGTTCAGAAATTAAACTAGTGGTAATTTCTTTCTTTAGTTAATGTCTCCCTGCAATTTCATTTGCATAATGAATGGCAACATAATGAGCTCCAAGATCTTACTGTGTACAAATTCAAGCAGGGGGATGGTCTATTAATGTGCCTAAATATTTCATTTAGGTGTTTATGATAGTACTTTATCTAACAATATCAGTTTCACAGTGGCATTAGAAGAGACAAGACAGGTAGACACTTAAGTCCTGGAATATCTCCGGACAATTCCACCCGCTCTTTAACCAGAGTCATCTGTTCAGACATACTATTCTGCTCTGGATTTTGTCTGTTTCGCCTCTATTCAGATATAAGGGACATTCTCTGGGTGGATTGTCTGGGAGTTGGAAACTGCACTCACAGCTTTCCCTCTGGTTCCTCCCTTCAACCCTTCAGGTGGTGCGTCTCCGGATCTTGACCTGACAATCTGAACGATAACACCTCACCAGTTAATGTCCAGACTTAATACTAGGGGGTCAGGTGGTTATTATCCATGTAAAGTTAACTGCACATGAGCAGGATGGTTATGCTAAGACACAATGGTCAAACAGATGAAGTCCGGAGACTGTCCATTTTCCATAACATGTTTGAAAGGGGCTTTATAAGCTTAACTTTACACCAACACATCAGCACATTTTTCTCCATTTTAATGTGAAGTTTCGGTCTATTTGACCATTATCAGGCTTGTTGGCAGCTCAGTTGGTACAGTAAGGACTAAACAGTTGATCTGGTCTGACCAAAAGAGGTGGTTCAGTTTATGCACTGTATGAATATAGATTTTGGAGGATAGATTGCATTTTCAGAATAATTACAGGAAGGTTGTTGTTACAGAGTGCAGTGTGAAAGCAAAAGGAACTGAACCAACCATGGTGTAGACCTTGGTTTAGACTTTCATGTGTGAAAACACCCTTAATTTCCCCTAACATAGGGATTTTTCATGTACCACCATCCCACTGCTTTGCGAAAACAATTGCTGTAATGCTTCAGTAGGCAGCAAATTATATACTATTGTTTACTACTAGAAGCACTACAGAGTGTATGCAGAGAGAGCAGCTATTAACTGAGGATGCTTTTCCTCTAACAGTTGTAACTTCATAACACAACAAGTGATTACCTACAATTCACTCCCTTTACAACATTACAAACATAGTAGCAATCCATCTAAGCAAGAACAAAGAGCCAAAGCAGAAATGTTGTTCTGAAAAGGAAGCACTGTTTAAGTTATTGGATATATTTTTTAAGCTCTGCTTTTATTACAGTGCAGTTTGCACAGACAAACTTGTTTATATTTGGTTTGTATATTTATCTGTTTATAATTGGCGCCTGTATTTATCTGTACCAGGTATATTACTTAATTAATTGTAGTTTATGCCAAGCAGGGCTGCACGATTAATCGATTTTAAATCGAAATCCAATTTTTTAATTAGGAAGATTTTTAAAACAAGGTAATCGTCAAATTGATTTTATCTCTCTTTTGTCTCCGAGCCGTGTGTCTCTGCGCGTCTGCCTTTGCCCTCCGGGTTACCTTAGGCTCTTCCTCCTAACTGTCACAGCGGTTTCTCACTAAATTCCATGTAATGACCACAGACCTTAAATCTGTGATGGCATCACGGAACTGCATAGTTGGACTGTGCATCCAGCGCATGTCAGAGCTCCAGCTCATAATCGGGCGAGCCTCAGATGTTCCGTGTCAGACGCGCAGCGGTCTGCGTCTCGCGGTCGCCTATTCTCTCACTCATCTGGTCCATGCACACATGACCGATGCCTGTCACTGACTTATATTGGTAGAACTTCTGTTGCCCATCACATAACGACATGCGACAAGTCATAAGATCTGGTAGCACACACCCTCCCCCTCCCCCGGTCCGCGGATCTGTAAGTACCTCTGATGAATTGTCTTTCTGTTCTGTAGACCCAAAAATTGAAATCAGTCAAAAATCGAGTTTTTAGAGGAAAATATTTGGGATTTTATGTTAGGCCAAAATCGTGCTGCCCTAATGCCAAGTAAGCCCTATTATATAGGTCCAGTCAATCAAGATATAATAAAACATGTAAACAAATACTGTGACATATTGAGAAACTGTCTGGATTTTTGGAAGTACAGGTACAACTCCTTTTTTGATACAGGTCCTGTGTCATGTAACTCTTTATTAATCACAGCTCTATTCACTTCACAGATGTGATCTGGGTGATTCTGAGTGTGGAGGTCGGGGGTCTCCTAGGCGTCACACAGCAGCTATCTTCCTTCCAAGCAGAGTTCAGCACCCAGCCTCAACGCAGCCTAGAAGGAGGCTACAACCCCTTCGCCTCACCACAGAAGAACAAGTGCCCCAACAGCAACAACAACAGTTTCCATGACGACAGAGGTCCAAATCTGCTGCAGCAAGATCAGAATGGACTTTCACACAACTCTGTAGATTTAGTAGCAAACAGTCTACAAAACAATCTATCAGTAGTCTCTTATAACCAGGTAAGGCTCGCTGATGACAAAAGAGATTTTGTAAACCTATGAATTCAGATTTTCGTCTTATTTTACATACATTTAAAAACTATGAACCATTAAAACCCCTGAAGGCAGGGGTGTTCAGGGGGCCACACACAGCCCAATGTGACCCCATCATGGTACAGACCAGTAAAATAACATCATTCAGTCATTCATTTTCTGAACCCGCTTTTTCCCTCACTAGGGTCACGGGGGTCGCATGGAGCTATCCCAGCTACTTAAGGGCGAAGGCGGGGTACACCCTGGACATTTCACCAGTTCATCACAGGGCTGACATATAAGACAAACACCCTCACATTCACACCTATGGACATTTAGATTAACCAATTAACTTATCAGTACATGTCTTTGGATGGTGGGAGGAAACCAGAGTAGGAGAAAGGAGAAAACCCATGCAGACACGGGGAGAACATTTAAAGTCCACACAGAAAGGTCCCACCTTGCCTGGTGCTGGGATGGAACCTAGGACCTTGTTGTTGTGAGGCTCGAGTGCGAACCACTGCACTACTGTGCCTCCTGTAACATAACACAAAAATGTATAAGGTCAACTCCAAACATTTATTCATGGTTTAGAGTAGGGCTGCACGATATTGGAAAAAATGACATTGCGTTTTTGTTAACCCTGTGATATATATTGTGATTTTCCTCTTTGTTTTTGTTTTTTTTTTTTTTGTTTGTTTGTTTGTTTTGTTTTCTCAGATTTTCTTTGTTTTCAGTGATTTTCTTCTTCACTTTTGGTAATTTTCTTTGTTTTCAGTGATTTTCTTCTTCATTTTTGGTGATTTTCTTTGTTTTTGGTGATTTTCTTCCTCATTTTCAGTGATTTTCTGTGATTTTGTTCATTTTCTGTCTTTTTGCTTTGTTTTTGATGATTTTTTCTTGTTCGTCGCTCATTTGTCAATGTTGTTATCACCAGCTGTGTCAGGTACCCTAAAAATTAGATGAGAGCATGTTGAGTTAATTTACGTCCTACATTGCAAGACCTGCGATGTGACTATTGCACACACATACATTGCGATGATGATGCTCAAACAATATATTGTGCAGCTCTAGTTTAGAGTCAAAAAAGTAAAATTACATTATGAAGATCTTTATATCTATAAACAATCCTTTCAAAACGTGAATAATATAAACAACCAGAAATTTCTTAAGAAAAATGTGTAATTTTAACAATAGTATGCCTCAGCTTATCATTTTTTTTAGACATTTCAGGTTGTCCACATGTTTTGTGAAAGGATTGTTTATAAGGATTTTTATGACATTGTCATGACAAAAAATCGTAAATGCCATTATTTATAGTAGGGCTTAGCAACTAATTGATTTTAAATAGAAATCGGAGTTTTTAATTAGTAAAATTTTTAAAACAGGGTAATCGTCAAATCGATTTAATATCTCTCGTGTCTTCAGGCCGCACGCCTCCAGGCTGCCATAGACTTTTCCTCCTAACTGTGAGAGCAGAATTCCATGTACCATATTTTTCAGACTGTAAGTCGCACCCGGAGTATAAGTCTTACCTATCCAAAAATGGATCATGAAGACAAAAAACAAACAACCTATATATATAAGTCGCACCAGAGTATAAGTTGCTTTTTTTGGGGGGGGGGGGGTT
>JAPTGZ010000026.1:13042431-13056981 GCA_029814645.1 Fowleria isostigma | reverse complement strand
ACCCACACAGACACGGGGAGAACATGCAAACTCCACACAGATGGTGCTGGGATTGAACCCAGGACCTTTTTGCTGTGGGGCATGAGTGCTAACCACTACACCACCGTGCCGCCCCAAACAGAATATATATGACATTTAATTAGTTAATAGATGAATCTGCTCTAGCCCTGCGATGAACTGGCGAAATGTCCAGGGTGTACCCCGCCTTCGCCCTTAAGTAGCTGGGATAGGTTCCATGCAACCCCTGTGACCCTGGTGAGGATGAAGCGGGTTCAGAAAATGAATGAATGGATGAATCTGCTCTGAAATAATGAACAGGACAGAAACATGTCTCGACAGTGAACGGACGGAAGGGGGTCGGAGGTAGCGGTGAAAGTGAAACTGTAACTCTTTAATGTTCCTCTAACTCCACACACATTCACTGTTGATACAGTCACCTATGATTAAGAGTGGATTCAAGTTAATATTCCTCCAACGTCCGCCTCAGAGAGCCTCCACCGACCACATGGTCCAAGTTCATATTCAGCACCTTCCTCGTGACACTGATCCGAAAGTGGCTGATGCTGACCGACCCAGTTTATTTTCAGTTGTGAGTGACTGACAGGGGTCTTAAGTCCCACCCCAAACTGTCATTGGTTCAAACGCGTGATGACGCCATGGTTTGCCATTCACTGCCAGAGAAAGACTTTCAAAATAAAATGAGTTGTAATAAAACTCCATTAATGGTGATAAAATAGGTGTTATTCAATTAATGCGTTAACGCGTTAATAACGCATTAACTTGCCCACCCTACATATTATACATACATATTGTGCATACTATAACATTATATTATAACAAAATAAGCTACTTATCATATTATTACTATTATTTGTGGTATTAGTATTACTAGTATCACTACTAGTTTGCCACTTGTTACTGCTAGTACTTACCGATGTACAATGGTGTTTTTTTTCTTTTTCTTTTTTTTAATGCTGTTTTTTGAAGTTTCTTAATTTTTTACAGCCATGTTATTCTATTTTTGCATTGCTTTTTTCCTTGCAGGTTTCTTGTGCTGCTTTTTGGGACCTCAGTTTCCTGAGTGCTCTGCCCAAGGGATCAATAAAATTCTGTCTAATCTAATCTAATCTAATCTAATCTAATCTAATCTAATCTAATCTAATCTAATCTAATCTAATCTAAAATGCTGGGTTTTTTTGTTTTTGTTTTTTTTTAGGATTAAACACATTGAGAATGGGGAGTCCAGGCTATGAACACATGCTGTACTCCACACATCCGCCTCTTTACATCAGTCATCCTAATCCTGACACCAGGACGGCCTGCTCACTCAAGGAAGAAGACATCAAACCAGCCTGCAATTTGTTGGAGATTAATGAGAACAACTGGTCTGGGGTCTACATGCCTTACTATGACAGACTAGCCATAGAGGAAAACCCCTGGCTGCTGAGGATGACGGAGGTACCTGCTCCTGCTCCTCCTCCATTCAGGACTGTGGATCTGAGCCCAGCTGCACCCACCCAAACCCAGGACCCCCACTCTGAAATGGAGAGTCAGATGGAAGAGCACTGCCTGGAGCAAGTCCACACCATGGTGGTGGGAGAAGTGTTAAAAGACATCGACACAGCTTGCAAATTGCTCAACATTGCACCAGGTAGGATTGAAAATAATTGCCTAGTGTCTCATTATCACACAGTGAAAAATAAAAACCTGACATTATAAGTGTTGGCAGAAGCTGTAATGTCATAACTGGCTAAACAGACCTTCAGAAACCATCATGTCTTTGTTTGCTCATATCTCCACACTGACAGTCACACTCAGTGAGTATCTGAGGCCCAGCCCACGTTGTGCAAACTTTGCTGTTGACAGAAGCTCATCTTTACTTCTTATGAATTTAGTCTTTATGCAGGCTTGAAAATTGTTCGTTGTGCATGTTCAGTTATTTGCTTTCGCATTGTTACAGCTGGCCTCTAAAGCGACATGGAAATAAAGAAACATTCATAGTGCTTCAGTGGGTATTTGTAAGAGTACTGGCTGCTGCAGAGGTAGAAATCACATGAGTTCTTGAGCAAATCATGCCACAAAAACTCCTTCTGTAAACTGTCTGTTACTGCAAAGAATTAACTGTTAATCATGTTTAACTGAGATACAGACCAATCATAAGGACTGATGTTGAAAAGAGTGTAAACAGTATCATATCTTTGATTCTTGTTTCTCATCTATTTTTTAGGTTAAAGGTATGGTAAGGGATGGTTTCCTTTTTACTATATAAAATCCTCTTCTCACCCTGACTGCAACCATTTAATTAAATGCTCTAACACAGGGGGCTCAAACAGGCAGCCCGGGGGCCAAATGCAGCTCGCCAAAGGGTCCTATCTGGCCTGTGGGATGCATTTATGAAATGCAAAAATTACACTTAAGGTATTTATAATCATTTTAGTTCAGGTTCCATGCGCAGACCAATTAAATCTAAAGTTGGTCAAATCAGTAAAATACTATTATAATAACCTATTAATACTCGCAATTTAAAATTTTTGCGGCTATGGTGCAGTTGGTAGGGTGAGTCATCTGATGATCAAAGGGTTAGTGGTTTAAATCCCACCTCCGACTGTCCACATGTTGAAGACAACAGAACTCTAAATTGCTCCCAGTGACACGTGGTAGTGCCTTGCATGGCGGGGGCCGCCCACTGGTGTATGAGTATATGCATGAATGGGTGAATGTGAGGCTTGTAATGTAAAGCACTTTGAAAGTGTGGAAAAGTTTTTTTTTTATTTAACCAGGTACGTTAGTTAAGAACTGACTCTCATTTTCAATAACGACCTGGACATATAGAGACAAACAACCAATCATTCAAACCTATGGGCAATTTATATTAACCAATTAACCTATCAGTGCATGTCTTTGGATGGTGGGAAGACCAGAGTACCCGGAGAGAACCCATACAGACTCAGGGAAAACATGCAAACGCCACACAGAAAGGTCCCACCATCAACTGGTGTTGGAATCGAACCCAGGACCTTCTTGCGTGAGGTGACAGTGCTCACCACTGTACCGCCATGCCACTCTACAAAGAAAGTGCTATTTAAATACTAACCATTTTACCATTTTTTCTTTGTAAATGTAAACATTTTCATAAGACTGAAGAAAAGGAATTCAAGCAGCTACAGACGCAAATTTTCACTGAAATAATGTCTCAAAAGTTAAAGGGTTAAACCATTTTCCTGCAAAGAAACACTGTAACAGGTGCAAATTGAACAACTCAAAAGTGACTAAGTTAGGAGCTGCTTACAGTAATACTCCTGTCCTTTCACTCTGTTTTCCTTGTCAGACCCCATGGACTGGGCCTGTATGCATGTTCAGAAATGGCTGCTGTGGACGGAGCATCTGTACAGACTGCCACAGATCAGCATGGTCTTTCAGGAATTAACTGGGAGAGACCTGTGCTCCATGACAGAGGCAGACTTCAGACAGAGGACCTCACAGTTTGGAGACATGTTGTACGCCCATTTGGACATCTGGAGATCAGGTAACAAGGCTGGAAGTGAAGGTAATGCAAGTATTTAGTGGTGGTGATGGTAATGATTTACTGGTCATTTATCTGTTTTTGTTTCTTTCTTAAGCTGCAGCAATGAAGGAGCGCTGTCCGACAGAAAATGAAAAGTCTAGTGAGTACTGGATATCAGTGAAATGTAAAATACCCTGGGGCTATACCTTAGTTTGTCTGGATAAAAAACATAGGTAAACTAATCTACAGGTAAACAGAGGTCCTTCAAAAATATACCTGACCCAAAACCCTGCATGGCTGATACACAAATTATGTAAACTCTTTATT
This sequence comes from Fowleria isostigma, assembly GCA_029814645.1. Lineage (NCBI taxonomy): Eukaryota > Metazoa > Chordata > Actinopteri > Kurtiformes > Apogonidae > Fowleria > Fowleria isostigma. The sequence continues at coordinate 13,053,149 of JAPTGZ010000026.1, read as the reverse complement.
TGTGTTGGTAAAGCCCCATGTCTTACCATTAACCCTTTAAACCCTAAGTATAAAATGTTCCACCTGGACTTTTTTCTTATTTTAACTTTAAAAATATGCTGTGAGTGAATCTGTTTTCCCACTTTTCCAGATCTTTCATAATCTAGCAATCATTTACAATTTACTGCATGCTGTAATACTACTAAAAATTTTGTTTCCAGCTTCTAGTACAGGCATACTTGAAATGATCATAACGACCCAATAAAATCTATAAAGTGCAATATCTCAGGTTTCAGAAATCGTTGGAATATTTCTACTTACACAAAGAGCAAAAGAGTTAGAGCCATCCAAACTGCACATGCACAGGGTGTGTCAGTGATGACACGTCAGGTTTGAAAGAGTCAAAATATCTGAGAATATTGGGATGAAAATAAGACTTAGGAAAGGGAAATGAATCATTGTTAGGTAGTTAGGTAAATAATTTAAAAATATGTCCATGTTGTTATTTAGAACATTTGATGTCTTAAAGGTTATAATGTAAAATGTGTCTCTAATTACATGTGTAAAGGCTCCCATATATAAGTTGAGGACTGCTTCTGGGATATCCTATTATACATATATTTATTGATCAATTGTTGATTTTAATAACTGTAATAGTTTTGGAATAACTTTGTAAAAAAAATAAAATAAATTGGCAAAATGAAGTGTGTTTTGTGAAACTCTCGCAGGTGATGATGATTCCTGGTCACATGTGGTCTGTAACTACCCCAGTCAGCCCATCCATCTGTGGCAGTTCCTCAGAGACCTGCTCCGCAAACCTCATAACTACAGCCGCTGCATCCGCTGGCTCAACAAAGAGAAAGGTAAGAAAAATGCTAATACACCGATCAGTATCAGCCGATATTTGCTGATATCAATCAATATCAGTATCAGCAAATGTGATGTCTTTTCACCAATGACAGGACCAGATGTTTATCTGTCACAGCATATTAAAGGTTTTTCATAAATTTGCTTCAGTCTGTGTTCATTCTGATGAAGGGCTGAAAGACTTTAAAATAGGAAGTACTTTATATGAATGAAAATGTCTGTTATGGGAAAATAAATAAGAACAAAAACTAAGCAAACAAATTAAAAGTAGCATTGTATTGGGCATCAACCAAAACGTTATGTAGTAAAATGTTTAACCCACAAAGACCCAGTGCTATGTTTATGGCAATTCCCAAATGAATTTATCTCTCTATTTAACCTTTCTTAAGTAATTTATACCCATTTATTATGATATTATCCTGTGTACTTTGCATTTTTTTTCAGTAAAACTCAAGTATTTTCCTGATCATGTAGCTGTTCATAAAAGCTCAGATTAAAGTTGAGGGTTATTACATAAAAATCAGAGAAAACTGAAGAAAAAGTGACTTTTTTCAGCAAAGATATCATTAACTGAACATAAATCAAATGTCTCCACCCATTGTCATTTATCAAACTCCATGCGTTTTACTGTTGAATCAGTGTTGTAGAAGATGACAGTGACTCCATGGTAACTACAGAGCCTCTGAACATCTAAATGGGTCAAATCTGATGACAATGAAAAAAATATAAACCTTATCTTACACCAAAATTTTTTACATGTATTGATAGGATTAGTAGATCAACAGGTACTTCACATTTTAGGTCAGTAGATGCTTTTAGTGATTGTTTGGATATTTATGGGTTAATATCAATACTGGTGTAGGCCAAGAACTCTAGCAGCACTTGTCACAGAGAAGAAATTTATTTCATCCTAAATATAAACCAGTGTGTTTCAGCAGGAAATACATAACCAGCTCCTGTAGCAAGTATTTTTTTCTTCTACATGCAGCTTGGAAATGGGTGAAAATGTGTCAGAGCCTTTTATCTAAATATTAGTATTGGCCAAGACTTCTGCAATCAGTGCATCCCTTGTAAAAAGGACAGAATTCAGCAGAAATTAGAGGGTAAATGTAGTTACATGCCTTTAACTGACCTGTTCTCAGCATTCATCCAGTGGTATTTTTAAGTATATAAAGCATCAACATATCAGTCACTTTGTTTTATATTTCATTTTCTCTCTGAAGGGATTTTTAAAATTGAAGACTCTGCTCATGTGGCCCGTCTTTGGGGCATCAGGAAGAACCGTCCAGCCATGAACTATGACAAACTGAGCCGCTCTATACGCCAGTACTACAAGAAAGGCATCATCCGTAAGCCAGACATTTCAGGCAGGCTGGTCTACCAGTTTGTCCACCCTGTTTGGTGAACAGAACCAGAGAATGAGCTGAGGATGAGCTGAAGATATGCTGGACATACGACAGAAGTAACGGGAAATCGAACGCTCATCCATTAGATTTGGAGTTGGTTTCAATACTAGAGACTGCCTACTTTTTAACCATGCACTCCTGCCTGTTGTAATCTTTTAAATCTGGATTCTCCGCCCCATGTCTTGGTGCAAAATTTAGTTTCATATATCTATTCTTCTATGTGGAAAGCGTTTTATTTTCTGAGCCTTTTAGTTCTTCTCATTTAGGCATTAAGATTATATAGAGGTTGTTGTGCAATTCCAATACAGGCTTGTTTTGGTTAATAGATTTACATATTTTTGGATTATATTTGGGATTTTCATAAAACCATAAATTATTACCTAATGTTGTTTGTTTTAAGATGGTAACACATGATAATTGTCCTAAAATTTTAACAAAAAACACACAGACGCTACATTTTTTCAACAAACTTGTTTCCCTTTCAAACCAATATCGCAATATTGACACCATCACAACAAATTTGATTCAGATTTTTCATTACTATCGTCATATTATTATCTGTGATCATAATCATCTTTATGCATATTTAAATGAACTTCTTGTTACATCAAGATGAACAGGCACTACACCAGTTAGGAGATAAAAGTACATCACTAACTATGAACATACATCTTCTAGACCGCTAATATAGGGTTTCCACAACATGAGCTGTTGTCACCCGTGTGCATAAGGAAGAGATCATCAACATAAAAAAGCATTTACATGTACACCTTTTTACTGCCTCAACATGGTTAGGTCTCATTTTCAACTCAACACAGTTGTACAGTTACAATAGAATATAATCTTTAAATTACATCATCATATACAAATCTGACAGCGTGGGATAACATCACGCTCTTATGGTACACTGACAATTCCATTGCAATGAAATTCATACGATATGGTACCTATTACTTAATGTTTTCCATTGCTGTTATTTTAATGAAACACATTTACATGTATAACACTACATTTTGTCTTTATAGTCAATCACTTGCAATTTTTTTAAACATTTTTTTCTGTTACATTTACACAACTCATACATACTGGATGACAAAGATGTTTCCCTCAAAATATTAACCTGGTAATGCTGACTCTGTGTTGGAATTTGCATGTCTTGATGTGTATTGTGTATAATGTGTATTTAACGTATGTGTTTGTGTGTGTCTGTGCATATGTGATGTATATAGAGGATGTGGGACAGTTTGATGGTAGAAGTCCTTTTTGCTATGCTGGACAGCTTTACTCTAAGACACAACTTGTGAGCTGGTGATGTGTTTCTCCTCATGTGTGAGACCCAAACCTGTCGAATCCATTTCCAGACACAGAGCTAAACACATCTGACTGCGGTCCAGTGAAAGTTAAAAACTTCAGGACAACTAAGTTATAAAAAGCATCTCTCCCATCTAATTATTTAATCAGAGATTTAGGTGCAACTCGTGGCAAGATAATTCTCTAATCTGATGAATAAAAGTCCTGCTAGAAATTGAATTTCTATGGAGCAAGTTACGGATTTAATAATAACTAGGTATTGCACCGTGCAAGAATCGTCTTACGTGCAATAGAATCTTGGTGACAAAATGTATTCCCTGTGTCGTTACACAGTGCTTTACAGATAAATGAAGTTTGGGTGGACTGGGAGGCAGCTACAAGTTGATCTTCACTGAAGCTGTTTTACATGTGATATGTGAAGTTATTGCATGGAGAGAAAAGAGATAACTGATGGTAGCGGGTCATTCTTTGGCTCAGCAGGGAAACGGGCCACTTAACTAGTGTTTTTTGCTAGGTAGGGCTTCAAATGACAGTGGAGAACAATGTTTAGACAACATGCCCTCTTTCAAGCCCAAACACTAGTACATTCATGTCCTGTTGGAGAGGCTTCGACTCTCAGACAACAGTCTGTTGCACAGTAATGCATTGACAAGCCTCCATTGGCCCCTTGATCTGGAAGAAAAGTGCCTGGTACAGGCATTGTTCAAAACCCTCCTCTTATAATGCAGTGGCAACCTCAAGGAGATGACTTGATCCAGCTTCAGTCTGAGGGAATGCATCACTTGTGTTTCTTGTTCGCAGTGGTGGAGTAAAATAAGGATTACTGAACCAAGAATGAAAGCTTCTGCAGAAAATGTACTGTGTATCATTTCCATGAATTGCATGACGATGATGTTGTCAAAGACCTTGTGATGCTAAAAAAAGTGTTGAAAATAAAGCAAACACATAAAATCAGTTCATCAGCAAGCTTCCTCTCATGAAAACAGAAAAACGTGCATGTCCAGAAGCATGTGATGTTAGAAGTGAACTCTGCATTGGTAGTTGAAGTGTTGCATCAAGTTGTAGCCTTAAATGAGGCTGCAGGATTCAGGGAATGCAAGTTTTTGCATAGCACATGCTGCTATGCAAGGTCAGAAACAGTTAAAAACACATAGCACTGCACACACTGGAAAAGAGATTGGACCAAATCACAAAGAAAAACAAAAAACAAAAACAAAAAAGAGGATACTGTCTGTGGTACTTTTAACACTACACAGCATTCCCGATGTAAGAATGACAACGGACCACACACAGCATTAAAAATGCTACACAAAAATGGCATCACACTGTATATACACAATGCAGGTTAGAGAAGCTCATCTTTGTTTAATGGGCATAACTGATTATATTATCTTCCCATTTTCACAAGAGAACAGACTGCAGTATACTGCAAGTTTAAATAAGCTGCATTATAGGTTAAATACAGCTACACAGAGAAGCAAATGTGTTCCTGCACTGTTGTGATGTTATAGCTGAGTGTGTATATACTGGAATAACTGCTGCTCCTGTTTTTCAATGTTTTAAGTCCACCCACCCCAAATGATGGATAAAATATATTATACTGATATACTGTCTTTTAGGTTACTAAGTTTTTATTTAGGCAAGACTGCTTGGCGCGTCTGTTGGGCAAGGGGATGTGTTGCTCTTAAGTCTCTGGCTATGTGCGGTGCAATTGGACGGGACAGTTCAAGCTGCCTCCAATGGCATGTCCTTGTCTAGTAACATGACTAGATTGGCTCGACATAATTGGCTGGGTACAGTCCCTCTCGGCCGTTGTCCAAACGACCTCTACACCAGCCTTGTTCGTCTTCATCCTCAGTCTTGGTCAGTTCATCGCCTGTGAAAGAGACACCACTTCTTAATCACTGCTGCATCTTCAATCATGTCATATAAAATGAAAATATGATTTCATTATCTGCTGAAGGGTTGCGGTGCTGTAAATTAGGACTGAACAACGGCTCTGTATATTATTGAAATTGGAATGTGGTAACGTCCAAACTGCAGGAGCTGCTAATGTTTGACAAAAACCAAATCATCATTAAACTATCATGCCATACAGATTATATTCTCCAGACATAAGGCAACATGCCTGACTGATAAACCCAAGCAGAGATCACATTATCATTGTAAAACCTTCAAATTACAGGATACAGTATATTTTACAAAATTAGAAATCATTTATAAATTTAACAAAATATTTTAGCATTCAACATTTCTTTAAATTATCTTTATATTTTTTAATGTACTAAGGTGAGGACAAATGTGAAGTCTAGATGTATTTCAGTTGTGGGTGGAAAATTATGAAATGGATTTAATGATGAATTTAAGTTGTTAATTTCTCTGACAAAGGTTAAAAAAATCCCTAAAGTATAAATAAAATCATTCAGGATTATTCAGTTGAGATGGTAGATATGTTTTTGTTGTTGATTTTTTGTTTTAATGAGAATGCTTGATGTTGTACACATTTAATTTAATGTAAGCAGTGGATTAGATGAAAAGGACAGGCAAAAACAAGCTTTTGTTTCTAGCCTATTCCTTTTTTGTTTTTGATGTTTATTCTAATTATTGTACTATGTGTAATGATTAACTAAAATGATTCATTTGTTCATTTATTTTTACATTTTTAATTGAAAAAGCACAGATATCCCTGTGTGCAGCTGCAGTTTCACCACTTTTTTTTTTTTTTTTTTCAAGAATGTGTCTTAAATTGTTAGTGATGTCACTGTGCAGGGGTCTAAAATGCTCTTTGAGTCACTTTCCACTGGAGTTAGGGATAATTGTTGCTGAGTGTCTGTAATTTGTTTTACATGTGGCTATTAATGACTAACCACTGTTGTTGTCTATCAGAGAAAGCAGCTTTAGAGTGGAAACCAAGTTAGTGATTTCTGACCATCTGTGCCATGACCAGTGCTCTATTTACTCCTTAAGGCCCTACATCTAACATCTCTGACATATTCAACATTAATAATTCAGCGAAGTAATCGTTGTATACCATCAGTACATGTTCGTTTATTTGGATGAGGGTAATAAAAATCACATATCCTGCTTACTGACGGCTGATCATTACCTGCTTTGAAGGTCAGCTCATCCTGTTCCTGGCCTTCATAGTCATACAGAGCACGCACACGCACCCCTTTCCCAGTGCTGGAATCATCTTCAAATGAATTCCCGTTGCCTCCATTTTCATTGCCCGAGTACGCAGCGGGCTGTTCGTCATCGGACCACTCAGTCGAGTAAGCTTGGTTCTTATCATAGCTGCTCACACTGGAATTGAGAGAAAGTACAAGGTGAGAGCTGATGTTCCTTCATCAAAACAACACACTGAAGACATTTTAAAGCATTAACCCTTTAACTACCCACCAAAAAAAACCTTTTTTGTTTACATTTCTTATTCCCTTGGGTGAGTAATTTCTAGATTAAAAAAAATAATAATAAAAAAATGTCCTTTGTAATATCAACTTGGAAAGTGTCAAAAAATACAATCAAAATATTTTTTCAAGGTATTCATGATATACTACCATGAAATGTTTAATATTTGTAACAATAGGTGAATAATTATTTCATACTGGCTTAATTTTTCTACTTTTACTATAAAGCCACAAATCAACCATTTATTAAAAAATTATTACATATCTAATTTAAGTTTTTTTGTGGTATAAAATATTGTAATTATGTTCAGGAATGCCTCTTATGCTATGATATGCCCAAAAAGTATTCATATCTTTTATATTTTCATCAAAAACAGTCCAAATGTATTTTTGTGATTTTCATCTTTCTCGGCTCAGGTTCAGATCAGTTCGGTAGTCCACTTATTCAAATATAATGACTCAAAATGTGATAAACCACATGGTTGAGCAAGGAGTTAAAGGGTTAAAGCGAAGCTATAATCACATCAATTGGATTTTCATAAGAACACTTAGAAAAATGAACACATGAATTGATACTTGTGTGCTGTGAGGCTTATAAACAACTGATTCCTCGAATTTACCTGCTACGGTCACCAGGTGGAGCCACATGGTCGGTGCTTGGAGTGGGTGGGGCTCCATCTGGTTTCTTCTTCTTTGGAGGAGCATTGGCCTGATCTGGATTATATTCCTGAAAAGAGGAGTGAAAAACAGACTTTAATGCAAGCAAAATGACAAAAAGTAACAGATCTTACAGGAGGATGACTCTGGTTCCTGCATGTAGTCGTTGAGGTTTGATGCTGTACCTCAAACGCAGGCCAGTTCATGTGCATCCCAGGGCCGTGGTTGTTGCTGAACCACTTCAGGTCCTCTTGTGTGTTTGCAGCCAAGATCATGCGCTCCAGTTCTCTGTATATTGTGGCATAGCTGAAAATGGAACAAATAGTGTCAGTGAAAGAAGCAGTAGGGACTTAATGTTGATGCCAATTTGGCAACAAAACCTACAGTGTCGTTCCATTTTTTTGGTAGATGTCCAAAGCTGGGTCATGGGAAGACGGAAGTGTCTCCCTGAGATATTCTGCTAAAGCTGGAACACCAAACAGTTATAACGTTGAGCCTGAATAATCCTATGTTTGTGGTTAGGCTACTGGTGTTTGACTTGCCATAGTGTAAATAAGTACAGTGAGAACCAGATTAAAAAGGACATAATCACACTGTGGACTCACTTTCAAAAACCACAGGACGTTAACCCATAAAGACCCAAACATCCACCGACAACCAGAACCATGTACAGATCTAAACTGTGGATCCACTAATTCTATCAAATTATGTAAATAATTGGTGTAAAATACAGTGATTCATCTTTTCATGGTCATCAGATATGACCCATTTGAATGTTCAAAGGCTCAGTAGTTACCATGGAAACACCATCATCTTCAACACTGATTCTCAAGTAAAACCCATGGAGTTGGCTCAATGGCAGTAGATGGACACACTGGGTTTATGTTCAGTTAATGATACATTTTACCGGAAAAAGCCACTATTTCTTCATTTTTTTCCATTTTGGTACAATAACTTTTGAATTTACTGTGAGGTTTTATGAATATCTACATGATTAGTCAATTAAATACAGGAAAATAGATGATTTCCGTCGGAAAAAATGCTAAATTCAGAGCATAGTATTATAATCAAAAAGATGATAAATCACTTAAGAAAAGTTAAATAAAGAGAAAAATTAACTGGTAAATTCCACAAAAGTCACACTGGCTCCTTAATCAGATAGATGTGACTGGGTTTAATGTCTAAAACAAGTTATTACTTCATTAAGACAAATATTTAAATAATAGGAACATACAAGACTTATACATGCTAAGTTTTAAGTCAGATCGTATTAAACATGGCCAAAAAGAATCCACTGAGTGAACATCAAGAACTGTGATTTCCATTCTAAATGAAGTAAAACTCAGCCATGATGAGGAGTTTTGTTTTTCTGCAAACACAAAAGACTGTGAAAAAGCCATGGCAACCAAAACTGGCAGGTCTGCTTAAAGAGCCAGAAAATCAGATTTCCATAGGACCTGGCTTCGGTGGTACATACCGGCTCAAAAGAACCCAAAATGTGACAAGCAGTCACTCTGAGCAAAATTCAGTTTGGCAGAAACCTCATTGCTTGAATCATCAATTAATTAGTGTTGGAAGTCTGGGCACTAATGAGAAACAAATGCCTGGTTGAGACATGTGTTGAGATGAATCAGTCTGAAGTGAACTGCACTGAATACACAAACTTAATTGATTTTGAATGTGTTTGGAATTTGATTAATTTTCATTACATGGTATTCAATCAGGTTTTAAAGGACCTTTACTAATATTGCATGGATCACATTGCACTGTCAATGTGCTGTTTCACATATTGGGTAAAATGGCTTGAAATGAAATAAAAAGACGAAAAATCTGATATTCATAAATCTTTGGGGAAACTGGTAAAATAGTGCATTTAACAAAATCAACGATTGAAATTGTAAGAGTATCTTTAATGCGAGACACTACAAGTGAATAAGGTAACATTTTTAAATAATAGATACCACCATGAAACTCCCTCAGTTGATTATTTTCACAAGTATGAAAAAAAAATGGATTACGATATTTTAAAATTTGTATGTTTAATTATGCAAATTATGCCTTATCTTATTAAATATGTGCAATTCTGCATATATTTTCAGTTGATAGATCTAGCCATGATAAAGCCAGGTGCAAAATTCTTTTTTTTATTTTGTTTACACACAAGATGAAAACTAAATTACAGAACGATTTCATGATATCTGCTTTCATTACCTGGGAAATCAAAATATACTGTCCATTGCCTTAAAAAAATGTCATTTTTGACATATTTTTCAAATTAAAATGTCATATAAGTCAGGTCAGGAATGATTTATGAACAAATCCCTCTACAAATATGTTCAGAATACTGTTAGGTGTATAAATGTACAGTTTGGTGTACATAAGTGGTTCCGGTCATGACAAACTTCGATAAATAGACGAATTCGACATGTCATGTTGGAATGCTAACTTCTTGGTAAATTTGGGAGAAACTTACTCCCACAAGTAAACAAACTGTAAAAAAAAAAAAAACAACCAAAAAAACCATCCTAATGTACACTACCAGTCAAAAATTTGGAAACACCTTCTCATTTCAGTGACTTGAAATGGGCTGCAGATGGTCAACAAGTGTTCTGCATCACTGGGAACTCCTTCAAGACTGTTGAAAACATTTCAGGTGACTACCTCATGAAAATCATCCAGAGAATGCCAAAAATGTGCAAAGCAATAATCAAAGCAAAGGGTGGATATTTTGAAAAATCTAAAATCTAAAACATATTTTGACTTATGTCACTTTTTTTTACTACATAATTCTGTATGTGTTCATTCATCGTTTTGATGCCTTCAGTGAGAATCTACAGTGGAAATAAGTCTTGAAAATAATAAAAAAACAAAACCGGTGTTTCCAAACTTTTGACTGGTGGTGTATATTTTCAATGATTGGACTCTAAAATGATATAACTATCATCAAGGGAGCGAAAATAATGTGTTATGTTATATTAATGTGAGAAGGTGGTGGTATTTAATAAGTTTTCTTCTTCCCACACCTTTTTGAGCTGTATATTTTGAACTTATTTTGTTATATCTAATGTACATGGACATTGCTCTTTGTCCT
>JAPTGZ010000026.1:13020895-13036964 GCA_029814645.1 Fowleria isostigma | reverse complement strand
ACACAGTTTACTATCTATGATGACACCTAAAAATTTAGCTTCTTTTATTTTCTTTTTTTTTTTTTTTTTTTTACTTTATATTATAATGTACTGTTGTGTTGTAGAAAAGCCCAACCAGGGACAGGAGTTGAAAATTACCACTAGATAACCTATATATGATTCACATCAGCTGCATGCCTGTGACTATGTTTGACTGCATTGTGCCCAACAAGTAAAAAAATGACAAAAAAGAAAAAAATCATTTGGGAACTGCCACAGAAGTCACACCGGGTCTGTATGGGTTAATATAGACGATGCAGTTCTTACTGATAAATGCGCAGATGCGTGATTCATAGGCCTCCATAGACTCAGTCACATCACAAACCGAGGCCCCGTAGAGACTCACATGTGTGTATTTAGATATTTGTGACAACATAACAGAGTCTCTGCTGTGTTAGGACAGCTTGAATTAAAAATATCAGCTGACTGACAGGCAGTGGCGTGTTTGTATCGTCAGTTAAAGGATCAGTTGACTGATGTGAGGTTGTGGCTGTGTGTCTGCTGCCGTCTGTCTGGGATGTCTGGCTGGATTCAGCACGTCAGAGCAGCACGAGGAGGTTTCCCACAACTGACAGATGTGTTAAAGCCAAATCGCCCCCCGAAACCCAGCCGTGTCACCTCCGACACGCCGCTGTCAGCTTCCCCCTGACAAGCTGTGGAAATGAAATGTCTCTCTTGTTCAACTCAAAAGAAACTATCACTCTCTAAGCACTTGTAAATGATTTTGTTGTTAAAGTAATTAGAAAAATCAACTGAATTTTTAAGAACACTTGTATTTTGTTTTTAGCAGGAAGAATAATATATTTGATAGGTTTTGATATCAAAGGGAGACATTTTTTGGGTGATTGAGCAGTGGTTAAATGACACTGTTTTGTTGCCGCAAACAAATTCTGATTAATAATAAAATCTGACATTACAAAATAAATAAGTGTAAGCAAGAGAAAACTGATTTTTTGTGAAGTAACAGAGTTTTTATGCCCATACTCTATTTGCTTTGATGGCAAAAATGATCAAATCTTTTATCTGCTGAAATGTATATATTATGATAATATGAGTCACATTTTAATTTTTTTTATTTAACTTTTACTGACACAGGTCATCTCACTTAGACAAACAGTCTCATTAACAGGAGAGACCTGTTTTGGAAAGACATAAAACAACAATTAGTGACTACATACAGTACACACGGTATAGAAATCAGAGTTTATATAAAAGTGCTGAGCAGGTTAATTGCTAAAAACAGGAACAATCCAGAGATGCTTCATCTAGTTCTGTCAGAATAACTCTAAATTCCCCTAATGGGATCGAGGCAGATAGCATGGACATACACTGTGTTGGAGAATACTAATAATTTATCTGTCACTGAAGTTGTGCTTCAACACGAGATTGAGTGAACACAATGTAATGAAACTCTAATATCAATGCCCGATGTATAATTTTAAAAGTATATTTTGTATATATACACTGTGCAACTAAAGAAGGTCACACACACCATAGTCCATCTCAGATCACCCAAAAAATGGCATTTGTAAACCTCACCCCTCCAATTTGTATGAAATCCAGTATATAGATTCCTTATAGTCTCTCCTTTACAGAAATACTTTGCTTTTTAAAATCGGGCCAATGGTTACAGAGTTTCAGTAATTTAATGTTTGGTGCCACAGCCTTTTTTGTGAAAAAGTGAAAAAAAAAAAATGGAATTGCATTATCTCAAAAACCATTGGTCCAATAAAGTTAAATTTTTTAATGTTGACTTTTGTGGTTATGAATTACCTGTATACCAAACTTCACAAAAAAATGGAGGGGGTGGAGTTTAACTCATTGAGTGAACTGAGATGGACTGACTCCATATTGAATTGACCACCTTTAGCCTTCAGTACATGATGGATTTAAAATGTTTATGCAGTGTCACACTGAATTAATTCCATATGTATTTCCTTTTTTTGTCATCAAGATCTCATATTGATAATGTTGTGTAAAGTCTTCATTTATAGATTCTCATTGAGGTTCAGATCTGGCCTCTGTGGTGTCCAGTCCATCTGTGAAAATACTCTCTCATGTTCCCTGAAACACTCTTTCACAGTTTGAGTCCTGATGTTTCATTTTAGAATATAGCTGTGTCATCAGGGATGAAAAACTCTACTGGTGTTGGGGACCCTGAACCTAGATGTGAAGTAACCCCAGATCATAACACTGACCCAACAGGAATGTACTGTAGGCACCAGGCATGATGGGTAATCACTTCATCCACCTCTTGTCTTTTATTTAAGGATACAGTTAATGGGAATCCTATAAACCATAAATAAACATCAGCCACATTTCTGGAGCAGAAACTGTCTTATGTGGGATTGTCTTCACTGATACAGATATAGATAATTGTAACTGATTGTAAGTGCATTAATACATTGCATCCTATCCAGTGAATTTGTGTGAATTACTTGTAAGTTTACCAAGAACTGAAAGGGCTAAACTGTAGGTTCTAATGATCAGCAAAGACAGTGCATTTAATCAAATTTGCAAAAATTTCTCTGCTGCTCTCAGAATCTAGAATATCTAAATATTCAGTTTATTTCAGAAGTTTAAAGGTACAGCATGGATGTGAAATGTGAAAATGTACTAACTGCTGTTTTATTTCAACTGTGTGAATGACTGTATCATACCTCCAGTGGTTTCTGGACTTCTACACTGAAGTCTAGAGGTTTGTAGAGGAACTGAAAATCTAAAAGAGGAGATGTATAGATTTTCTCTGAAATACCCTGTTGCATCCGTTCCACTCTTCTACTGTAGCAACAGTAGAAATTAGTAGAAATTATGTTAGTGTAGAAATGAAGTCTGCTGGGGTCAACAAAGGTCCAAGCAAAACACCGACACAAAAGCACACATACAAGAACACTCTAGAACACTGACTACAGTTCACGTACTGACCACTGGTGTTGGGAATGTTAAGGGTTTCAAGAATAATATGACTAGTCCCTTTAACTTTAGCCTATTTTCCTTAAGTTTCATGTTAGGAGATTGTGGTCCATTTGCAGATATAAAACCCAGTTTGCACTCAGCACATCTTGCTCCAAAATACAACCTTAACAGATTAAGAAAAAAAAAGTGTGATTGTTAAACTCTGCACATATTGCTCTACACAGTGGAACTCCGTCACAGAGAAATAATACTGATAAAATTAGGTGGAGAAGAATTTTAAGATTTGGTCTCACTGAGCACTTTGCAGTAGTGTTCATGCTTTAGTTTTGATAAAATATTTGTCAAATGTATTCAGATTATCAGATTTGTATGGTTGGTTTCGAAGCTACAAATAAAATGTTCAAGTGTTTTTTTTTAAAGAAAAAGTTAAAGTTTATTCAGAGTTACTGAACTTATTTTATGCTTTCTCCATATTTATTAGAACATCTGATGCAATAGAGCACATCTTCCTTCAGGTTTGACTATAAAACACAATGGTTTGATGTCAAGTTACTGCACATTGCAAATGAGATCTTGATCTCAGTGAGACAGTCTGACAAAATAAAACAAATTACATTAGTGTATAACACACTACATTATGTTAAATGTCATAATTCTTGGTAAATTTGCTGGTAAAGTCTGAATAATACTGGACAAAAGTAATTATTTTACACTTTATTAACATTTGCTCATCAGATGATTTGTTCTTTGGTGTTATTATCCTCCTCATCACTCGTTTACTGACCCAATGAATGAAGAGGTGAGAATAAAGGGATGTGTAGAAGGAGCGGGCACACTTTTAACTCTTTTAATTCTGCTGCAGGAAGCTGGTTAACCCTTAAGTGTTTCGCCCTGAGGACATCCATGAAAACTTAATCAGACCCACCTGGGACAGGCACCTCCATAACAATGAGTGCTCGTGTGTGTGTGTGTGTGTAAAATGTGCATGCATGAAAAGGCTGCGAGCTGTGGTCAGTGAGGTATGCAGGTCGATGTCTTATTAATGAGCAGCTGGTAGATGGTGGGCGGAGTCTGTGGTGTAGTGGCAGCACCACAGAAGAAGAAAAGAGCGAATCAGGAGATGAAGGCATCCTGAGGACCATATGCAGCCGTTCAGATCGGTTAGCATGCCCAAAGGCACAAGGGCTTTAATCTGGATATGCCATCTTTGTACCGCATGCAAAGCCACCATAGTAGCTGCAGGTCAATGGTGTGTGTGTGTGTGTGTGTGTGTATGTGTGTGTGTGTGTGTGTGTGTGTGTGTGTGTGTGTGTGTGTGTGTTCACTGTGGCTGCTTTAATCCTCTTGAGTGGTGTAATGCAGGCAGACAGATTCTCAGGAATAGACACGAGGTAAAAACAGTAATGCATTGAAACCGGGGATACACTCTAAATACATATATGCATCATCACACACACAAAGCTCTGACAGGCTGCGTGACGTGTTCGCTGGCTGCAGAGCTGTAGTGTGAACGGTTCTGACATGAGCATGCATGTGTGGCTACTGTTTTTGAGATGGGAGCTGCAGGGAGGCAGTGAAACAGGTGTGTGACGGTATGAGTTTTGGCCTGTGTGACAGATTGCTAAGTCACACCATCAACAACGCACAGGTGGACTGGTTGTACATATAACAACACACCTGGGCTCTTGTGTTTGCACTGTCTCGACTCAGTGGTGATCATTTCAGAGCGTGGTTTCACTTCTCAACCTAGCTGTATTGAATATCAACATTTCTGATGACAAAACCCAAAGAATAAAGTGTATTTGTGGTGGTAATGAGCTATCGGAGCTGTGTTTGTGTAGTATACAGATGCTATAGGCAGGTGTTTGTGGTGAAAGGATGCTTCAGAGAGGGTGATGACTGAGGCTCTTTGTCCGTGTCTCTGTGGCTGAGAGCTATGATACAAAGAGGACTCTGTTCTGAGGGAATTCATTAACGCTAATTTGGCGGGTTAAAAGTGCACAGACGCATGCACACGCACACACAAATACTACGTTTGAGCACTGGTGAGGAGGAAGACAACGTGTATAATGTTTGTATGTGTTGTGATGTTGACATTAGTGACACAATGTGCAGCAAAGAATCATTATTTGAGAATGGAAATTATTTTCTTTAAGCACTGTCTGCAGCACGTTTGCATTTGGGTTTAAAATGAATACAAAATGCAGGAAAAAATTATTAGATGACCCTATGTTTTTCTTAATTTCTTGTTCATTTTAATGCCTGGTACAACTAAAGGCACATTTGTTTGAATAAATATAATGATAAAAAAAACAAAAATAGCTCATAAGAGTTTAATTTAAGAGCTGATATCTATCCATTTTCCATTGTTTTCTTGATAATAACCAAAATCACATCAGTTCTTACATCATTATCTATGGCATTGTACTGACAAAAACAGTGTTTTTAAGAATTCCATGTTTTCTTTTCGGTCTTTTTTATTCACAAGATACACACAGGAGTTAGTACTTGATTACATAACCATTATTTTTGATGACTTTTGATGGCCTAATATTTTTTTCCCACAACTGTATATGTCTATACTGGTTAAAACAAATGCTAGGAATGACAGGATTATACATAAATTTAATAAAATATAATAAATATGAATAATGCCACGTGAAACTGATTGAAGCTGATATAAGCCCAAATTATGGACTTTTGTTTTTTTTTTTATGAAGACAAGTGTCCAGTGTGAAGATAAATGTTGTATATGTACAAACAGGAAAAAAAAAACCAAAGCACTCTAAGCATTAAAATGCCTTTATTCCTCATGGCATGGTCATGTGTAGACCTTAAAAACCTTAAAGAGAGTACCTTAGAGTTTTCTTCCTGTTTGTCATGTACTTTATGAATCCCTTTCTCCAAAGAACAAATCCTTTTTTTTTTTTTGGGTCCTAGAAGCATTACTTCCTATGATTTTTTGAATAGTTGTATATTTTTTGCTTCCACAACATTTACCATCTACTCACATAATGGCTGGTTCGTCAGCCTAATGAGATGAAACAATTCCTAATAAGCACATGCTCAAGATGCAAAACATGATGCTGTTGTAACATACCAATGTTTTAACTAGTAACTTATGTATTTTGTGGAAAAAAATATTAGACCACCTCATGTTTTCTTCAATTTCTTGTTCATTTTAATGCCTGGTACAACTAAAGGTACATTTATTTGGACAAACATAATGATAACAACAAAAACTCATAAGAGTTTAATTTAAGAGCTGATGTCAAACTATTTTACATGTTTTTCTTGGTAATAAACAAAATCCCATTAGTTCTTTCATCAATATTTATGGCATTGTACTAACAAAAATAGTATTTTTAGACATTCCATGTTTTCTTTTGTCTGATTTAGTCACATGATACACACAGGAGTTAATACTTGATACATGTAACTGACTGAAGTTTATTTTTATTTTATGAAGACAAGTGTCCGCTGTGCAGATAGTAATTGTATAATTGAATACGTATTTGATTGCTTTACCATTGTTTCTGATGACTTTTGATGGTCTAATAATTTTTTTCCTGACTGTATTTGTCCAAGATAAAGAACATCATTAAAGCTTCTGTGACATATTTCTGAACAAAAAAATCATAATTTAATTTTCTTGGTTCTGGTGCTGACTCTGCAGGGATTTTAAGGCTAAAATAGTAGTAGAGAAACAGTGTTGTTATGTGTGTTCAGCAGGGAAACTGCTAAGATCCAACATGAAGGTGTCTCCGTACCTCCCAGAAGCTGTCCATGGTGTCGTCAGCACCTGTACATTCATCGTAGGAGCCAGACATTTTCCTGGATGTGGCAAAGCACTCTAATGACTAAACCTGTCCTCTGCAGCAGAGCTGGGTTCCTCATGCACTGAAAGAGACAGAGGATACACAATGTCAGACAGTAGCTTTGCATAAATACAGAAACAAACTGGCACAGCATGCAGACAATAAACATGGCCTCTGAAGAAAAAAGTAACACAGCAGTTTTCCCTGGCAACTGGAGGGAACCGTAGAGCGTGGGGGGTTTCTATTTGAGACGTTTATAATAATGAGATAAAAATAGTATCCGCTGCTATGCATACAGTGCTGTGCCCCAAGGAACGTGAAGGGGCATCTTATATTGGCGCGTCCTAGAAAAGACACCAGAGAGACTGCAGCATCAGTGCCGTCACAGAGCTCTGACCCTGAATCCTTAGACAGTGAAAACCCTCTTTGCTTTTGACACTGCAACAGCTGAAAGAACATCTTTATACAAAAGAAACACAAATACACACAGCTTCATAGTCATAGTGTTCAGCCGTCTGGAAAACTAACCCTAACTGATTTTTTTTTTTTCACACCTTAATGATGTGGTTTAATTACCTATTACTGTGTACTGTGTGCTACAAAATACAGTGGCTGCTGGATTTCTTCCAACATTTAAGGTGATTTATATTTATTTGTTTGACGGCTGGTCGATATTTTACCACCAAGGATAAAACAGAAGAGACTGCTGGATGCTATATTGGTATTGAGCTTTGTTTGAAGCCTAATCCATTTTAGTCACATGACTAATGTCTCTTCCTTGACAGAAATCTCTTCATTGCAAGCAAACTGACAATGACACATATTACAGTAATAATATTAACGCTTTGTTTACAGTGTTTTTGGCTGCTTGATTTCTTGGTATTTATAGTGATCTTTTTCTTTTTACAGTAAACGCTATTTTTTCATATTTTCTTTGAAATACTCATGCTATTAACAGCGTCATTGTTGTCCTTTAGCTTCCTTCTTGACTTGACTGCAGTTTTTTTCTGCAACATCCATCATCCTGGAATGACTCATGAAAACGACTTTGCATTTAGCTCACTTTGAACCGTCTTAACCTCATTTTCTTTGATGTTCTTGTCCTTTTGAGAAAAATAAAGGTCCTACAAAGTGAATGGCTGTAGTTCTTATTTATTCAGCAGCTCCTGCAATATATTCAGTGTTTTCACGAGGGGTCTTCCCATCAAAATGTTATCAGGGGAGCAATAGCAGCCTGTGTGATTGGCTCTGCTTTTGGTAATTCAGTGGGCAGACTCGTCCAGCTCGGTCAGTGTTTCAACAGAGAACACTCTGAGCCAAGCTGTATTTTGTCAAAGGACTCAGTTACTGTCACCAGCCATCCCACCAGTCTGTGGGGCTCTTAACAGTCATGGCTTTCAGACACTGAACGTTCTAAAAGTGCACTCTGTACTGGTGTGTGTGTGCATTGTGTTTTAAAATACAATGGTGCAGTACAACACAAAATACCAGACAACAATTTCATGATGTCGCAGTTTTATTGTCAGTGTCTGACTCTGACAAAACTTGAGCCTTTCAGTTGTGCTGTAATCAGCAGCAAAGAATTTTTCGGGTAAATCATCTGCTTCCTGGAAAAGAGGGTCTCGCAGGGATATAAGATACATGTTTCTGTTCTCACTGCTTTTCTGTCCTGGTAACACATTTTAATACAGCAATTGACAACATCCTACTTTAATTACCTCTGCCAAGGAGGTTATGTTTTTGCTGTCTGTTTGTCTGTCTGTCTGTTTTTCTGTCAGCAACTTTACACAAAAAATAAGGACAGTTTTATAAAGCTTTCAGGACATGCTCGAAATGACACAAGGAACAATTGATTAGATTTTGGGAGTGATCCGACATTTTACTCCCATCCAAATGCGCTAATTCGGTTCCATTGGTGCTAGTTACAGTCTCTCCTCCATGTGGGTGTGGGCGGGGCTACCTGCGCTTCACTGAGCTGTGTGTGTGCGAGGAAGGGGGAGGGGCCAGGTACCAGGGCAGTGCACTCCATGCAGTCTGTCTGTCTGTTAGCAACTTTGCTTTAAAATATATACAAACAAATGTAGGATTATTACTTTGGTGTGAGTCACAATATGGAGAGAACTATCATGCTTGGCGGAGGTCTGCACTCTCTGAATACTTTTCTAGTTAAAATATTACATAAAACCACAACCCAAGATGGTTTTCTTGATCTAAAGACGAAATGATTTTGCCAAAATCAAGAAAACATACTGAAAATACTGAAAATATGCCACCGTTTGACTCCAGACATGAACAACAACCTCCAGTTTAATTATTCAGGTGTTTATATTAAGAGGCCCAATACTTTGAGTCACGAAGCATTTGAGCACCTTCTTTATGATGTGTGACACATTTTTTGTGATAAATCCTCAGCAATCCCCTTCTTAAGCATGGTGACATGACCCAGTCAGTCTGTAGATACATGTCAGCCAACACCACAGCCTGCACAACAAAATCCAAGAATCTCCAGCTTTTTTAGTATATCCCACTTCATCCTTGATGCCACGACAGAAAAGAGGCAGTAAAGTACCACACTGTAGTGGGCTTTTAGTGCCGTGTGACGAACATTATGTATGCATATGCTCGGCATTAAAATTCAAATTGCAAATTTGCTGGTGAGGTGTTTTGATGACAACAATCCTCCCACCTCCTGTAATCAGTGCAAGGCTTTCTCCTCTGTAAACATAGATATGATTATAGTCACAGCAGGGTTTTGGGCCTCACATCCCTGCCTAACAGGTCCGATGATGCATTCATATGTGGTAGGAAACACTGAAACCTCTGTGACATAAGTAGTTGACTACATGATGCAAGAAGCCTCAGTTAAGCAGCCCTTCTGTGGCATGTTTTAAATCTCAGCAACCACGAAAAACAATTGGTCCTAATGCTTGTCCATCAAGTAGCTTGCTGATTAGCTTCTACATCCGTGACTATAACACCTAATGACATCAAAGCCAGTTAAGCTCTGGCAGGATGACAAAATTGCAGCTCATAACAAAACTGTAGATAGTGTAACAGTAAATCACCCACATAAACTAACAAACAGAACTACTTAAAGCATTTAGATGATCAAAACGACCCCTCAACCATGTCCCATACTCTCAACTGGAACTGATTTCAGATTTATTTACACAAGATTATTATAAGCACACATTCCTGCAGCTGAAATGAGGAATGAAAACCTGAATGTGGGAAGGAAATGGTTCTGTCAGATAGACTGAGACAGATTTTTTCACAGACTGGACACATGGCCATGAAGCAAGAAGAAAATGCAAGATACTAAATATATTTCTGGTCCAGTGTAGGAGAGAGTCATCTGTCCCATGAGCTAGATAACAGTGGGGGTGGGAGTAGTAAGCATTCTGAAATTGGGGCTTATACTGCAGTTATTGAGGTCAATCCACCTCAGTAACTGTGAACACACCTCCTATCCCTGGAGTAATACAGGAGAGAGGAAGTTACAGTAACCATAAGTGCTTCTTTTAACATATCTGAGTGGAAACACACTCGTATACAAACTATAAAACTTACAGAGTCACACTACTGATGCTTATTCAGCTATTTGGAACATGTCTCTGAATCACAAACTCAGTGAACAGAGTGCAGGTTTTGTGAGTTACAAGTGTTTTTGTTCAGTGCAGCTCGAAGCGCTTTGCAGTTAAAAGTGTTGAAGGAGTCGTCTGTGATTGCAGAGGCGTTACTGCTGTCTGAAGCTGATATAACACAAAAGTTGAAAATATGGCACACTTCTAAGCTTCAAAAAAACAAGTAGAAAGAATCCCACTGCACATCCACCTACCGTGATTTCCTCCATTGTTGCAAAATATAAAAAAAACAAAACAAAAACAAACGAAATAAAAACTCAACTCCTAAAAATGAAAGGCTCCTGTTGGGATGGAATAATGTTGTAGTCCAAATGTGTCCTTCAGAGCTGGTACTTCAAAGGGGAACGAATATTCAGCAAATTTTATTTTTACAGCTTTGACCTCTGTGGCCAAAGTGAACCCAGAGAGGACGATAAGTCTGACCACACCAGCGTGTCTCAGAGGCTGAGGGATAATCCTGCAGTGTGCCACTTGAATAGCTTAGGGGGGGAGGGAGGCAGCTTGGAAGAAGAGCAAAGCACTGGATAGGACGAGTAAGCCAGAGACAACAGGAGGAATGTGTAATTATGACATTATGTTCTGACAGAAAAGTCACTATGAGCGCTGATGTACTTTTTGCCTCTGCGTAAAGTCTAAACAGATGCTTTGGTTTGGTTTGTGCGGCGGTTAAAGAGAAAGTATACATTTGGTAGTTTAATATAACTGTTCTGAGCATTACAAAAGCACCGCTACAACATGTTGGACTCCAGCAGCTACATAGGGCTGCTATGATTTTAATAATTGATTCATCTGTAGGTTATTTTAATAACATTGATCCATTGGATAAACACTAAAGACTCAATTTGCAGACAAGTCACTCATGACTACATTCTCACAATGACTTTGGGTATAGTTTTGCAAGCACTAGCCTGCTACCTATACCTATTATAGGCTATCAAACTAGCATTGTATGTATTAGTTCCAGTACGCAATAGGTAATATTAGTCTGGTGGCCCTGATAAATGGAGATGTTATATTATGACAATAGTGTCTATAATAACTAGCTAGCGGGCTAAAGTAATCACGTAACTACGGTAGGCTATTTAAAGGTTATCTTAAGCTAGGTTAGCATTATGTTCTTGGTGGCCCCAGCAGCCCCATTTGCATGAAACATAGTGCGCCGCAGAATTTTGGCCTTTTTTTTCCTTCACATTCAAGTTTTGTTACATAAATGGTGTACTACGTTTGATCCAAAGGGATTGCTTGACAGGACACTGGCTTCTCAAGCCTTGGCCATACTCCTCTGTGTTTACCTCTGACACTCAGTGTTGCCAGATGGGAAATGACAAATTATCGTAACAGAAGCTTAAAGTCATCATATTTTGAGGAAATTTATCACACATACCTGATTTGACGTTCATGACGGTCGGTTTCAGTAAAACATGATTACAGACTGTGTATAATATGTCTCATAATGCAATTAAACTTTAAACTAACAGCATTGTTGGAAAAACTTTACTGTGTAGTTCTTAGTTCAACTGAACTGCTTTGATAAACTTCGTTTTATGTTTTGTGTTGCCATGCAACATCATGTGTCACTCGTCTTGTCTTGCTCCACTCGTGGTACCTGTGCGTTACTTGTGCTACGTTGTGCATTGATTGGCTGTAAAGAGGCATGTAAGACGCAACATCAGGCACTGTGCAGGGTGTTTGTTAATAGGCATGTATTGTTAAATTATCATATATTATGGGATATTTGGAATTATTGATTGTACATCATACAGAGGGTGAAATTATCATACAAATATTATAATTATTGTACGTCTGGCAACCGGGGTTACATTACACAGCGTGCAGGCATGCCTCAGTACTAACGTGCTCAAGACAAATGAACTGACTGCCAAATGTATTGTCTACTCTTTTAAAAATCGATTTGGATCAATTTAATCAATTTGCTGTTGCAGCACTATACAACACACCATGATACACTCAATATGCCAAACGTAAATGCTGTTATGGAACCCATTTCTAGTGGAGTTAGTCTGGGTATTTACATACACACTGATATCCCTACATTCCTCTGAATTTGATTATATTCAAAACTGCGATGGAAACAGCATATTCGACTGGGAAATCTTAAATTAGACCCTTTTTTCTAAATTTTTCAGATTCAGATAAGTAGGATATGCCATGATAGTTGTCTGATTTTATGAGGATTCTTTGACACAGGGTTCGTACATATTTTTCACGGTCTTTATAAGCAGTTTTAAGGACCAACTTAAAACTCTGAATTTTTCCAGCACAGCACAAAATTATGTTTCATAGTAGCAAAAAGTTTAGAAATTAAAGGAGAACACAAAGTTTTATTCAAAAAAAGGGAAGCCATTTGGTGTTCTTGAGGCACACTCGCACCGAGCCAAAGATTAAAATAATAATTTACCTGGAGTTGACCTGAGAGCACTAGCTAATTTTCTTTTTTGACATAAAGTTGTTTTTTTGTTTTGTTTTGTTTTTTAAATTTATCACCCCCCTGTAAGTAGCTTTGGCTTGGCATCTAACCTGGCAGAGTTAATATTAAACATAAATAAATCACATCACAGAGTTATAATTGCAAGCAGTTTCAAGCACTTAAACTAAAATTTAAGCACTTTTCAGACCTTGAAAACACAACATTAAAATCCAAGCATTTTCAAGAATATCAAGCACCCCAACAAATCCTGTTGACATGTATAGAGCAAATTTGGAAAATGAATCTAATTTGCGTATTTTACTGCAGGTCAGTGTTTATGTTCAGCTGGAATAAAGAAAAAAGATCATCTCTTGTAGAGGCTCAGAAGAGTTCGCAGTTCTGGTCAGAAACAGAAATATATCTATACTGTTAAACATTATGATAGAGGTATTAACAGGTTTATAGTCAGGGGTAAACATAACTTTATATTTTCTATATTTCATTCATTCATTCATTCATTCATTTTCTGAACCCGCTTTATCCTCACTAGGGTCATGGGGGATGCTTGGAGCCTATCCCAGCTACTTAAAGGCGAAGGCGGGGTACACCCTGAACATTTCACCAGTTCATCACAGGGCTGACATATAGAGACAAACAATCATTCTCATATTCACATCTATGGACAATTTAGATTAACCAATTAACCTATTAGTGCATGTCTTTGGATGGTGGGAGGAAACAGGAGTACCCGAAGAAAACCCACACAAACACAGGGAGAACGTGCAAACTCCACACAGAAAGGTCCCACTCCCATCGACTGGTATTGGAAGTGAACCCAGGACCTTCTTGCTGTGAAGCATGAGTGCTAACCACTGCACACCGTGTCACTCGTCTCTATATTTATATTTAATATTTTACTTTATGCTTAACGGAAATTAATAAGCGACTTGTATTAGTCAGTCATATAACTCCAACTGCACTGTTACTTCATATGTATTATTGTTTCATTTAATTTACAGAAAATATGTTCTATAATGATAAGGATTGTTACCTGACATATCTATACTGTTAAACATTATGATAGAGGGTATTAACAGGTTTATAGTTATAAGCATTGCGGAAAAAATTATTAGCCTACCCTATGCTTTCTTCAATATCTTGTTCATTTATTATATTTAACAGTATTCTGAAGATATTTACAAAAGAATTTGTTAATAAATCATTTCTGGCCTGATTTATGTGACATGTTAATTAAAAACTATGTCAAAAATAATTTTTTTTTAAGGCTAGTGACAGTATGTTTTGATTTCCTAGGTAATGAAAGCAGATATCGTGAAATCCCGCTGTAATTTTTTTTCTTGATGTAAACAAAATGAAAAAAATATTTTGTACCTGGTTTTGTTCAGATCTATCCACAGAAAATATATGCATAATTGTGGATATTTCATAAGATAATGCCTAATTTGCATAATTAAACATACAAATTTCAAAAACTTGTTATACTTTTTTTCATACTTGCGTAAGTAATCAACTGAGGAAGTTTCATGGTGATATCTAATATTTAAAGATTTTATCCTGTTCACCGGTAGTGTCTCACCTTAAAGGAATATTCATCTTCATTGATCGTCGAAACAAATTATTCAGATTATCGTATTCAGGGGAAAAAATAGATAATTAGCGTGCATGTAAACATAGTCAGTGTTGTGACCCAATCAAAAGCTCCACTGGTTTCTAAAGCACTGAATGAGAACCATAACACACACCTAAGCTTGTTACAGTAAGAAGATTTCTAAGAGATGAACTAACTTTACACCAGCATGTTACCACCCTCACTATCCCTGACTGATTAGACGAGAGCAATTTTAAAGACCAACTCGTTGATCAAATCACTTAATACACCGGTGACTGTCTGTCTCGTGCATAATAAAGAGTAATCAATAAACCAACAGATGATAATGAGGAATTACTTGATACTTGATGATCTAATATACAGTTGCTTTATGATGGTTTCTGGATGCGTGCAGATTCTATTTGATAAGCACAGCACGCCGTCCTCTTGTACAGACTGGGTAAAAGAGGACGCACAAGGAGAGAGACAGAGGGAGGTCTTTCATTGAGATATGAGCAAGGACAGGGTGACAGAGAAAACAGAGCGAGACAGCAGGAGCAGGGAGGGAAGGAAAGAAAGAAGGAAGGAAGGAAGGAGAAGAGGAGATGAGGCAAGATGATTGAGATGCAGGCAGCAAGGGATGTGACAGGAAAGATGAGAAGGAGGTGAGGAGGGGGGGTGGAAGAGCCAAGGGAACAAACTACAGCGGATGGTCAAGAACATGGTTGGACAGTCGGCCTGAGAGCCAGAAGGCCAGAACCCCAGCTAAACACATCAGGACCGCGATGTGATTCATCTCACAGTGCTGCATGGAATAAACAGGCTGTTGGATGTTGCCAGGAGACGGAGCTGCCTCGCGCAGACTTCACATACGCCGTAACAGCCGAGGCCGTCATTAAGTCGGTCACATGACGCATGCTTTGGACAGGAGCAAGGTTGGCTTGATGATTGAGTGTCGGCTATCTATCACATACTCCACTAATAAGATGTCCTCAAGGATGCAAATGCATTAAAAAAAAAAAAAAAGATGTCAAACGAGCATCCAACATGTGCAGCGGTGGGAAATAAAATCAAACAGGCGTTATAATAGAGACAGAGGCGGTGGATGTGAGGGTGGGGCATGTTTTGTGTTGTATTTATCAGCCGAATGTGTAGCGCTTTGAGCCCTTTTTTACAGCTCGCTGGGGCATGGAGCAGGAGAGTCAAATGTGAACTGACATGTCGATCCAGATGGGAGTTTGGAGAGAAAAAAATAACCCCCTTCTCATCCTTCTTTTCTTTTTTTTTTTTTTTTTCGGCTGAGCTGGCTGACCTAGGAAACCCCTACACCAGTGGTTCTCTAACTTTTTACAGTGGAGTACCCCCTGAAATATAGATTTTTTTTAGCCAAGCACCCTCAAGTCTCACTGCAGAATTTTTGTTTGGAAAAAAAATGAAGCAAAATTTGGTCCCGTGTCAGGGCCGTTTCCAGCTTCATGGGGGCCCCTGGTTTGTCAAACTACGATGAAGAGATTCCTAAACCCTTAGATCAGTGCAGAGGTGGCCAACCCTGGTCCTGGAGAGCCACAGTCCTGCATGTTTTAGATGTTTCCCTCTTCCAACACACCTAATTCAA
>JAPTGZ010000026.1:12974766-12988803 GCA_029814645.1 Fowleria isostigma | reverse complement strand
AAATGGTTTTTGTTGTTTTGTTAATTTTTTTTTTTTTTTTGTTTTTTTTTTATATGACCGGAAGTTAGACTGTTGATGAAGCTAGCGGAAGAAAAGTAAGGTGTTTGCGGAACATAAACGTCAAAACATAACGTTAAGAGGAAGCTCATATCATACAGTGAGTGACAATTTATTTTAATCATTCACAAATATAATATTGTACTGTTGTAGTCGTGTGTAAAACCTGTCATCGGAGGTGGTTTGTGTGAACTTATACCGCTGTTTATAAAGCATGGCTCTGGTCGCGGTGCAGCTAACGGCACCTGATTTACAGTTAGTAGCTAATGCTGGTGTTACTCGGTTTATGCTGAATTTTCACAGAAGAAGTGATGAGGTTTTGAGTTAGAAACTGCATGGTTTATTTATTTAATTTAACGTGAGCAAGTATTATAAGTTGACTGCAACAAGTAAATGTGTTTCGGACTTACCTAGCTACCGGACATACCGGCTAACTATATAACACGGATCACAAGACAGGAACTGAGTTATTAAAAATGTCCCTTATGAATATGTATATATATATATATATATATATATACTGTTCTAAGTATTTTTGAGTCTTCTGTGTTAAATATAATGATAAAAAAATACCGTGCTCAGAAGGTCCAGTCATAGATAGATAAATTATTTTAGCATTGCTCCTATTTCTATGACTGTTCTTCTTATGTTTAATTCAGATTTGCCACCATTACATGGCATTTACGCCTTCTGCACACGCTTGTTTTAACAGGAAACGTGTAAATTCTTTTCCTACTGTGTTCCCTCAGATTTCTCGCTGATTAGGGAGGGCAGAGATACCATGTGCAAGTCACATGAACGACAAGGATGAGGCATAAACAAGGGGGCAGTTTAGGGAGAGAACCACTGCACCGCGTTTTCCAAGTGGGTTTCCAGGGGGTTTGCTGTTTGTAAAGGCCCACACAAGCAGCCCCCTGTCAACCCCTTCCACCCTGAACTTATGCCATGAACAACGCCACTCAGACCCCTGACACCACTGATGGGGACGTGGTCGTCACCTATGTGCTGGTGCCATTTTTCCTCATCACTATTATTGGAATCGCTGCAGCTGTGGTAAGTGACCACAGGTCAATTCACACCACGATGGTCGATAGAAAACTGTAAGAAAGTCTGTAAACTGTCTTATAAAGGCTTCATACTTTTGTGGCAGAGGCTGAAATGTGCTATGATGAGACAGATTTAGTGGCCTACTTACACTGCAAATATGTAATAATATACTTTATTGTGTTTTTTCAGGTCATGTATATCCGTAAGAAAAGGAGGTAAGACTATCATCTCCTGCTGCTCCTGTTACAGCTATTTTGTGCCATGAAATGACTTACTATTGATTTCATGGCATGATGGATCTATGATAAGACAGACTGCTTCACATGTGTGTCTGAATGTGATTTCATTAAAGGAGTAACATTTTGGTTTTTTTTTAATGGAATTATGCATTTTAAAACATTTCTTTGCGGTATACATAAACTGTAAATGCTATGCTTGGGTCTGAATTCTTCATTAATTAAACTCCATAGGCCCATCTTCAACCTTGTTTCTGAGTATTGACACCAGAAAGGTCATTTTGAGCACTGGCCTTTTAAATGCAAATGAGCCACTTCAACCCCACCCCCCTCCAGGTTGTTGACCATGCTGTTCTATCCCATTCAGTCACTTGTACAGTGTCCCAAAAAAATTTGACATCATTTCATCACCTAATAATTTGTTTGCTCTCTTTGCTCAAAAAAGTGTAATCATTTTATAAAATTACCATCCCCCAGAATTTCTCATTTGAAATTTGTAGAACAAAACATTTTATGTCCAAAATAAATCCTATTCAGGGTCATTTCTCCTGACGATGTAGTCACTCTGATATGAACTTCTCAAGTGATGTTAATTTTTGGGGGCGCCCTGTACAACCAACAAATGAAAATTCTGGGTAATTAGCTCAAAGTTTGGTCATACAGTCATGGAAAAAATATCAGACCTTCAAAAGTCATCAAAAAAATGGTTATGCAATCAAGTACTAATTCCTGTGTGTATCATGATTAGATATTTTTATTGTTCATTGGATCCCCAGTAGTCTTTATGGGATCCTATCAAAGGTAGTATAAAATATTATATTACATTTCCATATAAACACACTATATAGCACAGTCATTCACAATGCATAAAAGTCATAAATAATAAAATACATCTTGGTAAGAAGTGTCATTATAAAGATAGATTTTTTCAGCGTCTTTTTAAAACAGCTTTTGTTTGTCAGTGCAGTTAGGGAAGGAGGGAGCTTATTCCATAGAACCATAGCTCTGTACACAACAGTTCTCTTGGTATTATTATATTTGTCCAAACAAATCCACCTTTAGTTGTACCAGGCATTAGAATAAGAAATTGAAGAAAACATAGGACGATCTAATAATTTTTTTCTGCGACTGTGTTTTCAGCATGGACTACAACCACTGCTGCTGACAAACAATTATGTCATACTCGGAGAGATGTTCATTGGAAGTCTTGACCTTATATGTGCAAATGTTGTATTAGATGTAACAAATTAAGAAGGAATTAAAATGGGTTGTTGGAATCTAAAGGTAGCTCTGCAGCATCTGGAGGATTCACATTCAAACTTTATGAACTATTAGAGTCCAAATGCACAACTAAATGTACCAAAGACTAATAAAAGTGGGTTTAACATGTTGTTTGATTTGTTCCCCTTAGACTTGACAGGCTGCGCCATCAGCTGTTACCGGTTTACTCGTATGATCCATCGGAGGAGCTGAATGAAGCTGAACAGGAGATGTTATGGAGAGAGGAGGACACAAGGGTACGATCGGTCAGGGGTTTTGTTTTCTGACTAGAAAGCTTCGTTCTAAGTGAAGTTAGAGGAACACATGCAAATTGGTGATTGGGTAAAACATGTTCCAGTAACATGTCCGTTACTGTTGATGTGTCACCCACAGTTTTGTGAAGTGCAGTTGCTTCACTTTCTCAAAAAGAGCGGTAGTTGCTCAATTTATTACTCACATTGTCACACAGGAACGAGCCTTGATAAGTGCTGCTCGAAGCATGGTAGTAATGTATTGCAGAAAAAATGATCAAAAAAAACCCTGAAGACAAGTGGATAAATGACAGTAAAGGCACAGTTGAAATTACAAAATGATGCACTGGGTGATCAGAAACACTAGATGGCATTATACCCTATGCTTAAAAGTTCTTAAATGAGTTTTATCCCCATTTATCATCTTCAGAGATTGGAACATCTGAGCCATTATATTTGATTCTTTTGTGCAGTTTCACTACTGATGCACTGAACTCACCATTAAGGATAGTTTTACTTTTGAAAGATCTTCTCTCTGCTGGTGTTATCTCACCATCCAATACAGTGTGCATTTTTTCTGTCATTTGAAAGAAACATGACTGTGTATAAATACTGGAAAATCCACAGAGTAAACATTCAGCTGTTTGCATATGGACTTCGTGATGAATAAACTCAGTGAAAATCGAATCAGTTAGATCTGCTTACACTGTGGGTTGTAGATTATGCACTTTAGCGAGGGCATTGTCCCTGTAGATCAATACTGCAGGTTTTTTTTAATCTTAAAAGTAACGCAAATTGAATTATACTTTCATTGTATTACAGTGGTGGCAGATGTACCAGGTGTTGATACATAACACAGTTTCAACTTTTAAAACCTAAACTCCCACCTTTGCAGTCACACATATCAGTTTTACACACACTCTTTATCAATGCCCATAAATGCTTAAATTTCATGTGTGTTTTCAAGGTCTTGAAAGTGCTTGAACTTTAGTTCAAATACTAGAAATTATAACATTGTGATCTGATTAATTTATTCATTTGTAATATTAACCCTGCCAGGTTACATGGAAAAAATGTAATTAAATTTACATTAAAAAATAAAACTTTATGTAACAAAAAGAACATAGGTGGGTGTTCTCGGGTTGACTCCAAGTACATTTTTATCAAAATCTTTGGCTCGATGCAAATCTGCCTGAAGAATGCAGAGTGGCTTTTGTTTTTTTGGATAAACCTTTGTGTTCTTTAATTTAGAAACTTTTTGCTATTATGAAACATAATTTTAGATGTTTGTATCATGATACAATGTACAGTATTGTGATAGAAAGTGAGATGAATAATCATGAGTATATGCAGCGTTTCTGCAGGTATCAGCAATTCTAAATTAAAGCTTTTTTAATGCCCTTTGTAATGCCGTTTTAAACCAATTTAATACCCATGTTCAACTGCAGATACAGTTCAGACATACATACATATATGTATATACAAATATATATATATATATATATATATATATACCTATGTGTATGTACCATTGACAGGCTTTAACCAGGTTCCGAATAGTTCCTCCTCCAACCACTTCTGCTGAAACTTGCATTTTCCCATATTTGCTAATATTTCCTCTGCTCTTTCACCACAGCATCAACATGCTCACAGTTGCAGCACTTTGTATTCCAAGCATTAGATGTTGTGACTTAACGCATCGACAGTAAACAATAACCAATTAAAGGGTTCTGCCTGTCAATCGTCATACTGTACTGCTGATCAAAATTATTTGTTTATATATTCAAAATAAATCAAGAATAACAATGGGGTTTTTTCCCCATCAAGTGTATGTAATTTTTCAATGCCTCTGGATATCAAATTTAATGCTTTTTAATATTATTTAAGCCCTTAATCTTCAGAAAATCTATTTAGTGACTTAATGCTTTTTAATGACCTGCAGAAACCCTGACATATATTCCTGTACATATATGTACTTGACCCCAGTGATAAAGGTGCTGTGCTGGGAAAATTTGAAAACACTTGTTATAAGTGCTTGAAAAGTATTTGAATTTGACCTTGAACATATGTATGAACCCTGTAAAATGCTCACTCTTACATTCTTCATTTTATGTCCTCAGATAGTACAAGGTTGGGCTAGAAGTTATCAACAACGACGCCCTCTGCTGACCAAAGATGTCAATGCATGATGCTGATGAACTGGCAAAGATCAATTACGGTGTGGAGACGACACTCAGCCGCAGCCATCACTGATTTCCAGAGTCATGCACTATGTTCTCAGAGTTTTTTTTTCTACAACCATCGACCCTTTAATTTTCAATGCATCAGTAACTATCAGCATTTCTGCATTTTCCTGCCTTGCGAAAAGACAGTGACTGTTCATTTGCGAGATTCTAATGCCAATCCTTTGTGCCTAACAGATGCAGTACCTTAAATTTATTTATTAGAGTATTTATTCAACTTATTTTTTACAGTGGTATTTGGTGATATAGCTTTAGAGCAGTCGCTAATGGTTGATGCTTGTTAATAGTGTTATAGTTTGGATCAGCAGCTTTTAGATACAATCATTTCTGCAGTGAGAGGGTTTGTGTAGATTTTCAGTTTGAGACCCAAAATGTTGTGCATTTAAAGTTTCGTACTGATGTAAAGTACTTCAAATCAGCCGTTAAGATGCATTTCAGTTTCATCTTGAGTCCAGTGATCGAACATGCCCACTCTAATTGCTCACATTTTTTAACAATTCGCCTCACCATCCGGATCTCATTGTGGTTTTGCCAAAACCTATGAGTCTTATCAATGGTATGAAAGGCCAGATATGGAAGTAAATAACACCAACCTCCTCACATCCTTAAAATGAATCGTGACTAGTGCCCTAAATATGTCCTGTTTAGAAGAAATGGCACCAGCACAGATTTACCTCGAGGTAAATAATCTGTTCAGATGAATACCATAGATCTGACTGGATCACCACTCAGGAAAAGCCCCCCCCCAGATGAATTTTAACCTTCTCTGACCTTTATTTGCCTTGAATTTAAACTTAGTACAATGAAACTGTTGGAACTGTCTGAAGACCTGCACTGAATTCATGTTTTGCTGCAATAGGTTTTGACATTTAGGGTGTTTCAACCCTAGACTGGACTTTATCATGAGGCCCTTTTCCACTGCAGGAACTTTGTAGACTGATTTCATGAAAATGTGACGCTGTTCTTATGGCATGTTATTCAATGCCATGTGATGGCGTGTCAATTTATGCCAAGATCTTCAGTTCATAAAACCCTAAGCATATTTTGTAATCGTAACCCTCAACCTAGTGTGACGCGACGTAAATATACACATGGAAAGCTTATGTGTACTGATAACACGCCGATTAAAAGGGGCGTGTATATTTACGCCAAGTCATATCATATCGAACTTTGAAAACCCCTGGTACATTTCCATCTAAATTACCCAGGTGAAACTCTCTCTCTGCCCCAAACTTCTCAAAAAGTTTCTGCAAGGGAGGTAGTACTTTTTAGATTAGCCAGAATTCTTGAGGGGCGGGGCTGTGTGCTGGAGAATGCTTGCAGTGTTCCGTATTCTCTCCACCCACCATTAAGCTACTGTGTGACAGTTTATTTCATTAACACTTCCCCATGTCATCAGCCAGATTTAAATAAATTACCCTGAACTTTGGGGTGTGATGGAAATACAAATTACCAGGAATTTTTGCCCAGGTAAATAAGTTCATGGTATTTTGGTGGAAAAGGGCCTGTTTACATGTTTAAGTCCATTTTGAATGTGAAGACATTTTTATTACAGGTAATCATTAGGTGCTCCCATTTTTTGTGTGTATCTACTTAAGTAAACCACTTGCCATTTAAACTTTGAGGGTTACGTCTTATAGGACATTTTAACAAGTGAAAAAATAAAAAAAGTTAGGTTGCACTGTAAGAATCAAACTACTGAAAGAATCAAACTGATGTAAATGTAAATTTGAAAGCACTGGTGTGAAGTTACAGAGCGTACAATTTTTTTGCTGTGTTGGGAAAGATCAATATGCTGATTTAAGCACTGAGGCTGTAAAATAAATACTATTATGTCTTTGTCAGTCGCAGCTGTGAATCAGTTGATACATGCAGACCAAATGACAAAGAAAAATTTCTCTTTATTGACCATTTCTGATACAAATTGTTGTAGGGCACCATAGAAATATAGACATTGTACATTTATATACGGTGTACATTAAAAAGAATGATCCCATCCTATCGAGTTTACAGTATATAAATGAACGGATGCAAGATGTTGGTATGTAAAATGACACCGATATCGTCAAGAGTAGTTGAAGGATGTTGAAAGAAGGTGAGATGAGCATTATGAGTGTATGACCGTTATGACTATGGCGAAGGTGTGTGGTAGTGCCAAATACACAGTGGCCAACAGATCAGTTTAAGTGGAAAGAGCGCCCAGTCTATCACAAACACACATTTTGTCCATGGAAAAAAAAAAAAAAAATTCAGAACCAACATTTCAGTGCACCAGAAGAATATTTGGGGAAAAAAAAAAAAAAAGGCTAAAAACACACCTGCTAATCTACCACAGTCAGCGAACACAGTTGTCAAGCTGACAGGTCTCCCTGACTTGCTTCACACATTAAAAACAACCTGTCTGCAAGTTCTGTTTATGAATGAGCCGAGATGTGCCGCGCATACACACGAACACAAACCTGGCATCGTAGACGCCTCGTTACAGTCAGGCAAAAAAAAAAAAAAAAAAAATTACACAAACTATGTATTAACGACATCTTTCCAACTCATGCCGGAGGTTACATTAAACAACAGAAAACCAGTTAAATGCAATTATTAGGTAAAGTAAGCTGTTGAGTGAGGTATGAAGTCCCAGGCCTTGAATAGCCTGTTTGCAGTTTTCCGGGTTTCGTAACTGAGGTTGTAGCAGCTTAGGTGTGTGAAAAACCCAGTTAAGTGGACTGTGACCAAGAGTTCCCTGACACTTAGAAATACACGCACATCTTTTATTTTTCCTGTAGCAGACAGCATACAACACATCTTTAAAGACTAAGAAAGTATATTAATGTACTAAGTGATGACAGAAGGACTAAGCTATAGGTGAAGCAGTGAGCGCTAGATGGAATGAACAACAAACAGCCCTGTTGGATAGTAGTGCCGCTAACTATTTTTTTATTTATTTATTTTTTATTTAGGATTTTTTTTTTGTGTGTTTTTTTTTTTTTTTTTTACAATCACACTCCTTGTTTGACCGGTAGCAGTTCGCCTTACGAGCGATTGAGCGAGCATTTGGAAAACGGAGGACCGTGTGAAGACAAAGACGGCAATGTAACAGCATTTGTAAAAGCTCCCTGAAGAAACGACATGGATGCTCTCAGCCAAGAGTTCTGCCACCTGATCCTTAAAAACACCATTACAAAAAAAAAAAAAATTTATTATCATATGAAGGAAAAAAAAAAAAAAAGCAGCACACATGTTTTAAAATGGTATGTAACCCAGAGGAACAAAAACAGTAAGTATGATTGGACTATTCGGATTATTAACAATACAATCTCCCCACTACACGCTGAAAACTGAAAAAAAAAA
Source organism: Fowleria isostigma (assembly GCA_029814645.1). NCBI lineage: Eukaryota > Metazoa > Chordata > Actinopteri > Kurtiformes > Apogonidae > Fowleria > Fowleria isostigma. The sequence continues at coordinate 12,980,364 of JAPTGZ010000026.1, read as the reverse complement.
AAAAAAAAAAGTTAGAATGACTAAACTTAAAACTCATCTACAGGAAGAAGTGGTGAAACTGGGAAGGATTACGTTGTTCTACTGGTGAGAGATTTAAAAAGGTGGAGAGGAAGGGGATTAGATTAGACAGACATTTCTACCGCCAGTTACCTATTCTCATCCTAAAACTCTGAAGCCCAACTTGTCTAGAATACGATGCAAAAGGATAGGTTAACCACTTCACACAACACACAAAAACAAAAAGAAAAAGAAAAGAAAAAAAAAAAAAAAAAAAAACACAGCATGTTTAGGTAAAATTCACCTTTGTCCAGTACAAAACATGGAGAAAAATCTATATGCCCTACCATCTCAGATGCGGGTACAACAAATAAGTAACATTAAGCAGAGAAACCATCTTTACTGAAGGGGGGGAGGGAGGAGGAAAAAGGGAGAAAGGGAAATGTCCAGGCTCCACAGAGCACACTTTTGTCCAGTATAAAAGACTTGTGATAACATGACATGTAGAGAAAAAGGGCTGTTACCTTTCATGTAATTCTTAGATCTATGCTTGAGCAAGGTCCATCGTTCTATCCAGTGCTGTTGCATGATATATGTACTGTATTAACCAGAGCTGGGCTGCATCTCCAACACCAGCTCCAGCAACATGACCACTGTTCACAACAAAGCTCTCTTGCCAAAGGAGGGTTAACAGTAAGTCAGTATGTTGAGTGAGGTAGCATGCGTTGTGAATTACTGGTCCTCTTCCTCTTCTTCCTCGGATGATTCCTGGGATGCCTTTTCCTCCTTCTCCTGTAGCAGAAAGTGAGGATTAAAAAGAAAAAAAAAAAAAAAAAAAAAGCCCTTATTCAGACCTCAAATAAACCCCCCAGGAAAATGATTCTCAAATGCTCCAAGTGCCATCAACACTCCGCAACAATAGCTGCCTGTGATTCATGTCTCAACACGACTGTTTTTAACTTCAAGAACCGACATGAAAAAAACATAAATGTTAATATAAATCCCTTTGATAAACCACTATGGCATGAAGAACACCCAGGGGAAGAGTGAGCCATCTGTAGTGAAACAGTGATTCAGAGCAGTGAGTCACAATGACACATCCTGCTTTTTCTTCCACAAACTCACTACTGCCCAAGATGTTCATTCATAAAAATATGAGAGGCTACTAAAAGGAGGGTAACTTTGGGTCATTCCCCTCTGTGACTAATGCAATCCAGACTTGTACAAGAGTACGCCCTAACCGCTCATGCACATGACAGAATGTTACTACAAGACCGCAATTTCTTCCTAGATTAAACACATGCTTTTTGACCGGCTGTGCATGGTCAGGCAACTACTTCTGCAGTGGATTTTTTTTTTTTTAAAAAGGGAAAAAACAAACACAAACATCCCATGCTGTCAGCTGCACAAGACTTGAATTATTAACAAACTCATGGATTGTTGGGAAGTAACAAAGTACAAGTAAATTTTTTTTAAAAGTATCTGTACTTTACTTGAGTATTTTTTCTGACAACTTTTGACTTTTACTCCCTACATTTGTACATAAATATCTGTACTTTATGCTCCTTACATTCTCAGAAGCTAGTTACTTTTTCAGCCTAAACATGTAACAGTACGTAAAATACTTTAGTCACTGGAATTAGAAAATGGAAACTTATGATTTATGCCTGGTTAAATAAGTACCGTTTCATTCATGGCAAAAAATAAAGTTTTACTTTTATATTTAACTACAATTGAGAAGTACTTTTTTACTTAACGCCACTGAATCAGTACTTATACTTTTATGAGTATTTTTTCACTCAAGTAGCTGTACTTCTGCTTAAGTACAGACTGAGTACTTTTGCCACCTCTGCTAGAGGGACCTAAATGAAAACACAAGAGTGAAAATGGCTGTGATGAGTAAAAAAATGGACTCATCCAAAGAGGAGGAGGAAGAAGGGGGGCAGGAAAGAGAATTAGGAAAATGCGATTTCGCCCTGCAGACAGTCATACCAATCATAATTCAATTGGGAGAGGAATGGCATAACAAATGTGAGCATTGATGTAACGTGGTCAGAGGGTTCTTCTTACCTCCTTCTTAGGTCTTCCTCTGCGCTTTCCTCCTGCAGATGCAGTTGTTGCCTTCTGTGAAGGAAATTAGGAGACAGGAAACGCATGAACGAGCAGGATCGGACGGTGGCTTCCATGTTTTGTTGTGATCTACACCTTCAGGGCAGCGCAGACCCCTCTGTTTAAATCGAACACTGGTTTTGGTGATGAGTATTTTGGTCTAAAGTGTGTTTTGTTGCAGAGCTCTGCCTGTGTTTGCCTGGAGATGGCAGTAGTACCTCTGTAATAAGCCAGATGGAAAGGGGGCATTGGGTTCATTGGCTATTATCTGGAAGGCCGACAGGAACTGCACACAGGGCACTCCAGTTCGCTGGCCACCTGGTCTGAGGCTCAGAGACAGCTGGTGGAACCGAGTAGAGACAAAAACCTCCACGGCTCGGCCCGCGCTACCAAATCTATATCATACATGTATGCGTGTTTGCTCGCCACCTCTCTCTCTCTCTTCCCCTCGCTCACTCGCTCTCTCTCTGCTTCTACCATACATAGCTGCAAAGACAGAGCGCACGGGGGAGCTGGAGGGTTGGGGCGAAGGAGAAAATCAGTTGTTGCTATGGAGACGACAGGCAGAGAAGAACTAGGGCTGTGTGCTGGGTGGGGGCGGAGGGGTGCTTAGTGTCAGCTTGGAAACAGTCTTGCGGCCTCTGCACCTGCACCGCACCGTGCATGACAAGCTGCAGGAAGCTGGAGGACAGGAAGTACATGAGCGAGCATCACTCAGAGAGAGAGAGAAAAAAACAAGTATAAGGCAATAAAGCGAAGTCTTTACAATGGGAAACCCTAACCTGGCTATTTTTGACACCAAGAAAGGGAAGGGGGGGGGGGGGCCTAAATTGCAGCCAACCAATAAATCACCAGTAACAACAGGACATCCTTTTAAGAGGATGAGGTTGGCTACCGTTGAAATTTTGATTGACCAAAAGAAATCAGGGGTTGCAAAAGGAAACACTTGCAAGATAAGATGGCAACTACTATTACAATCACAGGGCTGTTTGTGTGTTGAGGATGAGTCTTAGCTGACATGATGCGGAAAACCACAAAAAAAACCAACAAAAAAACAAAACAAAAAAAACCTACAGACAACATTGACTTACTTTGCCCTTGTTGCTGGTCTTGTTTTTGCTGCCCTTCGGCCGTCCTCTGGGCCTCTTTGGAGTGGGTGAACCACTGGCCTCCTGGAAAGACAAGACAGTCAATCACAATGTTAGCATGACTTAAAAAAATATATATATTTTTTTTTTTGTTGGGGTATTTTTAGATCACTGTTAATTTGCCAGTTCGAGTCAAACGGCGTGCATTCTCCTACATGACACCAAGTCGACCAATTCAAGGTCGGTGTAACTGACACGTACTTAAAGGCTGACAGGTGGTCAGTGCCACAGGTTGCCATGGTCTGACATGAAAACAAACTATGGAAATACTGTTGTCTCAAACTCACATCTGAGCCATCCGCATGCATTTAAGAGAACTAGATGTTAAAATACAACCCATGGAGCCATATTTGGATGCGATGGGGGTGTCAAACCAAACATGCAAAAGGGGGGAGAGTGAGATAAAGCATCTTTAAGTGTGAGATAAGGCATCTTATTCTTGTGATAATTTGTGGCTGCGAGCTATGTCATGGCAGACTCATCTCCTGTTGCATTTCCACCATGTTTACAACCGCAGCTCATAGCAACCGAGCAATTCAATCCGAAAACACAGGGCGTTGAGTGACAGCTATATGAGCCATTCTGTGCTTTGACTCTGCTATGTCATCCATTAAATGACGAGCAGAGGTGGGCAGCGAGGGGGGTTAAAACCGGTTTAAAGGTGTTGGATTACAGGTTTGCTGAAACTCACAGGAAGTGTGTCGAGGATGTCTACATTTACACCGATCAGGGTTGAGCAAATGGTCACAAGGGCTGGTTGCAGCCATGTCTGGAGTCTTCATTTCATAGTAGGATCAGTCAAATGCACACATGAGCATCTTATCTGCAACACATGCTTTATTCTATTCCATTCCCTGAGGTGATCTTACCTACACAGATCTGGGTCAGTGGTGTTTTTAATGGACATGCAAACCTGTTATAATGGCACACTTTCTCTGCAAATATGCAAATTGGGAAAAAAAAATAATTAATAGCACTACTCACGTCAGAGGATTTTACCTGGGGCTGCTTACGGGGTCTTCCACGCCCCCTCTTCTCGGTTCCCTCCTTCTCTGTCGGTGAGACTGTCCCCTTGTCGCTCATGTTTGCTTAGCTTTCAGACCTAGGAAATAAATCACACTGGTCAGACGCGCAAGCAAGACAAAGTGTCGGGTTTACGCACAGTAAATACCCGGGGCCATTAAACTCACTGACCGCAACACAAAAAAAAAAAAAAAAACCACAAAAAAAAAGACTGGGCTTAACCGCATGTCGGTAACACGTTAAACTCGATTAATCCCAGTCTATTTCTGTCTCCATTACATACACGGTACAACGGAGCCGCACAAACAAGGGATTGACTCCAAACCGGCCCCGGTAGGCGGTAGGCGGTCGGAGGCCTGCACAGACCTGCACAGGCCAATCCACTATATAAAAAAAAATAATAAAAAAAAAACTGGTTTGCAGGCCCGATTTCGGTTTAGCTTGTCCGGTACCAAGGCCTGCACATGAAACCAACCCGCGGCGTGTGTGTGTGCACGCCGGGGGCCGCGGACCGAGAGTACCGCCGTTCCGCACACAATAGCCGGCGTGCGCGGGTGAAATCTTCAAACCCTCCAACGCTTTGCACGAAATATTTAAAATCAAATAGGAATAGGAATAAAAAAAAATAATAATAAGGATACGAATACAAAGCGACGGGGTTGAGCCGGAGGCGGGCGGTGGTGGTGGAGGGAGGGAGAAAAAAAAAAAAAAAAAGCCCGAGCGAGAGCAACAAAAGGCGGATTCAAATCTCCGGCATGCCGCCTCTCCTCCCCGGAGCTTCTCCCTCCTGGAAAACACACGAAACCGACCTGTGCATGCAAAGTTCACTCAATCGACGGCGGTTTCTTTGCACTCACCTCCTTCAATAAGGAAATAAGCTCCGGTCCAAAATAAGGCGAAATGTTTCCTTTAAGCCTGGCTGGTTATACCCGGTTAAAAAGCCTTGCACCGATCTATAGGCTACAGCTTTTATTCGTCAGACACAGCCCGCCCCTTTAAAATCCCAGCTCATGCAGTGTTTAAAAACACACTTTTGAATCGGAAAACACCAAATAATAGTAATAATAATATGCAAAAAAAAAAAAAAATAGTCGAATTTTTTTTTAAAAATGCGTTTGATATTTACCAGTAGGTTGAGGAGTTTATTCCAACGTCGTCCTAAATATAGCATGTGCGTCTTGTCTCCTGCAGATAAAGGAAAAAGGCGCCAGCCAGGAGGAGTTTTGGGGGCAATTTAAAGAGCCGCACTCATGGGAGCAGAAACACTGGAGGGCGGAGATATGATAAATGGGCCACCAACAGTACTAGAGGAGCCCACACC
>JAPTGZ010000026.1:12804262-12814496 GCA_029814645.1 Fowleria isostigma | reverse complement strand
GTGTCCATCCACTGTCATTGATCCAACTCCATGGGTTTTACTGGTCAATCAATGCTGTCGAAGATGACGTGTTTCCACGGTATCTAGGGAGCGTCTGTATGTCCAAAGGGGTCATATCTGATGACCACGAAAAGATGACAAACTGCATTTTACACCAAATATTTACATGTATTGATAGAAGTAGCAGTTGAGATCCATAGATGCTTTTGGTCGATGGTGGATGTTTTGGTCTTTATGGTTCATGTATTCACCGACAGCAGATGCCGGTTAATAAGACATTGGCCAATACACCTGTACATCCCTGAAACTGACCTCAGCTGTTGTTTTTTCTACTCAAACAAGGCAATGAAAACTCTATAAGCACATTTTTAATAGGTGCACTGGGCACATTAGAGTAGAAGTAAACCTGCAGAACAAACAGTGCTCACAGTGAATCTACTGAAGTGGCTCGGCTCATTTACATCAAGAATATCAATTCCAATAATCACTTCAAAACATATAGTAGGGTTTAATTAACTGAACAGACCAAACTCTAATTAAGTGCACAACAACGACTCTGTAAAACACACACCAATAACTGAAGTCGACATTACAGGTCGACAGAAAAACCAGTCGCTGAACATCTATTTGAGGTAACAGTCAGCCCTAACAGTCTCTGGTAAGGCACCTGCACCGCCCAAGGCTCCACATGTCTGCCTTAAAATGAGGCGGTGAATGTTGTCGAGGCCATGACAGGGCAGAATAAAGCAGGAATCCTCCTGAACGTGACAGATTTCTTAAAAAGACAGGAGGAGCAGGAGCAGATTAATGTGCTTTATAGTTCTGACAAAGAAAGACTAACATCATATATCAGAGTCTGTCGGCCACTTCAGTTCCTACACCCGTCTGCTTTACTTAGATTCCTGCGTAGCTGATAAAGCCTTGGTTTTTTTTCCTGCACCTACTGACGACTGGGAGTTAAAAATATCTCTATGAAAACTGTAAAATGGCGTATGTTGTTCACAGTTGCGGTGATATTAAGACTGCATAACTACACTTTCAGTTTGTTGGTATATTAATCTGTATTGACAACTTGTATTTGCTCGGGAACTGGAAACACTCACAATATCAGCAACACCATCACCTCCTCACAGAGCTCCTGTTGTTTTCCTTTGAGCGTAGGATCAAGGATGAGACCTATGAGAGTAGAAAACTTTCCACAGCTGAGGATTTCATGCATATTGGGTGCCGACAGCCAATCAGAAGCCTTGGTGCACTTCTTTATTCCCATGGCTAATATAGGATGTGTCCTGAACAGCTTCTTAGAAAATAGAACACTGTGTTTCAAGAGGAAAAATAGGTTTAGAATATATGAGCAGCAGAAGAAATAGAAATAGCTTAAAACAAATACAAGTTTAAAGGGGCTCAAGAACTACAGGATTTAAAATATACAGTGTGGAAGCAAATGTGATCAAGGCAAAGTTCCACTAATTCAGATTCAGAAAAACTTTATTTGTCCCCAGGGGGCAATTAAGTTAACATTTGAAAAGCATGACTTGAAAAGGACAATATGTATAAAAATAGCGTTTGTTACAAAGATTAATTAAAAAAAAGACATACACAACAGTAATATAGATCTCTATATGTGGGATTCTTGTCAAGTCGAACCAAAGAAAAAGCAAAAAAAGAGCTTTCCAAGTTGATGTTGTCACCCCACCAATATGTGCATGTAATGAAGCATCTGAAACATCAAATACATGTGTATAACCTGCAACATGGACAGGTGCAATTTGTCATTTTGACCCAACATCTGCTGTATCCACTGTTATGCTCTGATAAACAATACTTTTTCCTGGGCATTTCCACAAGTTTGCTGTCATTTTTTTTGTATTGCAATGTGGACAGAGATATTTTGAACAAAGATACCACAGTTCATGTGGACAGAATAGTTTTTCAAATACCCATTAAGAAAAATGTCCATGTGAGTGTGGACGAGGTATAAGGGGGCTTTCACACCTGCCAGATTTGACCTAAATTTGCAGGTTTGAAACCTCCACCAGACCACGGTATGGACCAAACAGATGACTTTAGGTTTGGATAAATGGGGAAGTTTGAGCCCAGATCAACAATGGTTCGGCTCATATGCACTTTTTGGATAAAGTTACACGAGGCTCATGCTACCGAACCAAAAGAAGACAACAAACCCCGCCCCTTGCATGTATTGTAGCTTATTTTGACATCGATTCAGCATCACGTCTATGTGTATGGAGATGTCAGCACATCACTTGCCTCTATATATGTGCAAGTTTGAAGTCAATTGAAACAAAATTTATGTTTTTATAGGCATTTGAAATTTTGTCCATTATAAGTAAATGGGAGAAAAATAACTTGTTTAAAAATTCATAAAAAATTTAAACTTTGTCATACTTTTCCCAAAATTTAACCACATCTATTCTGGGTCACTGATTATCTGTAAACCTAATTTGGTATGAATTCAACCAATAGTTTTGTGGCTATAAACATGTGAAATTTTGGCCATTATTAGAAAATGAGGAAAAAAAAAAAATTAAAATTTGTAAAGAAAAAAATTTGAACCTACTGTAGTCAAAATACAATCAGATCTATTCCGGGTCACTGGCAATCTATAATCTTTTCAAAAATTACCAAAGACTTTCCTATTAAAATGTGTGTTGAATGATTCAATGTTATTGAAAAGGGGTGGAGGGTGGGGGGCTTTCCACTTGTTGCAGTGGGATGATAATTCACCAGGGGGTAGAAAGCATGTATTGGTTCATATACAACAGGTTTTTAAGGAAAGTACTGATATTATTGATAAGATAACGTTATCAGAACCTGGCGAAGCAAATGCAATATAAATTGTTTCATAGGTTAAAAGCCGAGCTGCAGCATTTTGATCAAGCTGCAGTCGGTAAAGTGCATTTTCACTCATAGACCAAATAGGCCGAGGTTATGTAAAAGCTATGTAATGTTTACATATAAATCAAATGAGAAGTGCTCAGAGGTCTTGTTGTGATCATAAAAGTGTAGAGTTCCAGATTTGAATGTTTTTGGCTCATAGATTCACCAGGGCGGTGGAGGATGAGCATCATGAAGATGCACTAAACTGAGCTCAAGTCAGCACCTGTTCCCATTTATTCGCAAGGACTGAAGCACTCTCGTCACGCCGGAGCTTGGGGAGACCACATCCAATTAGCTTTTGCTCCTTTTAGCTGGGAACTCCAACCCTCTTCTCATGACTCCAAACCGCAACCATCCCTCATTTCCTTCCACAGCCAAAGAGTAATTACAGCTTCCCCTTTTATTAGCTATCTGTAACGGCTCTTGACCAATTATAAAGTGGCTGAATAATTAGTCGCCTTAAAGAATGCGAAGTGTCTCCGTTGTTTGTCGCTTGAGGGCATTTGTGAGGAATTGTTTGTCAGAAGAGGAGACAAGTGAAATGAAATAGCACAAAAGGGGGGGGTGGTATGTGAAAGGATTTTTTTTTCTTCCTGAAGGCTCCGGTGATTGAGCGGAGAACTGGCACCGTACTCACCGGAGCCACCTGCAACTCCTCCAACTCTCCTGAAATGGTGTGGCAGTTCATCAAATGGCGTCCTGGGGTCCCGCAACCCCAGATTGTTTAGAGAAAAAGGAGAGTGTATATAACGGCATGTATTCTACCGCCTCCTACTGAAGCACTGGGAGATAATGGCAGGGAAAACATACTGTAAATGTGGGCAGAGTCTTGAGGCTTTGTTTCTGTTTGTGTTTATCAGGCATCCACAGATCCCTTCCAGTGTAGGCGTCTAGGGTAATGGATTAGAGTGCTGGTGCCAGTGATATCATGGTTGAGAAGGAACTGCATATTTTAGAGTTTCTTTGTCTCCATGTGAGGCCTGTGTGTTTTACTGGTAGGGTAGACTGTTGCTGATATGCCCTCTGGCATGGCGGCCCAATGTGAGTATAATTTAGCGCAACAACACTGGCAAACCCGAGGGTGTGGAAAAAATGGTGGAGTAACAAGCTGCTCCAGGAGGATTTAACATTAGTCTGAGTTTGTGGCTTCAGGAAAACGGGAACATTTTGCATTTTACACACAACTAGGTGATCGAGCATTTAATGCAAATATAAGTAGCATACAGCAGAAGAAGCCACAACACTGGAGGAAGCTGTTGATGTCGTTAACCCTTTTAAGACAGTCATTATAACAGGCTGCCAAAGTGTCTTCATGTGGTCTTTGCAATAAAAATGTTAGACAGTTAGCCCGGCCAGCCATCCATCTTTCTCAATGAGAAATCCGTCTGGAATCGTGGGGCTTGAATCCAAATATGAGCGACTAACAGGCGCCAAGTAAACCAATCGCAGATAAGACGGATGTGATGCTTTTGTCATAGAAACTTAAAGTTGCACATGACGTACCAAGGGACTGTAAAGTCATGTATCTTGGAAGTTTAAATAATTATGCTCCAGAAAAAGATAGATATTTAACCAAAATATTATTGGTCACATGTAAAACAGCAAAAGCAAAAGAAACTGGTGCAAGGTTGAACCACCCACTACAACCCAGAGGTTTATATGATGGAGAGAATAACATATCAACTTAGAATGAAAGAAAGTGTTTTTTAACTAAATGGGAGAAATGGACAAAAATGACACAGTGAATGGTGCTTAAGGAGTGACAGACTCAAATATGTATAATATATTTTTGATGATCAATATCTGAGACCAGGACTGTTATTTCTTTTCTTGCTTGTTTGTTTCTTTTATTTTTTTTTACCTAAATCTGACATGGAAAACATAATTTGAACATGTTGTTTTTTGTTTAAAATGTGTAAAACATATGACGTTCATCACTAATTTTTTATCAAATCTGTAAAACCTGAGTCATATCCTAAGTACCACTAATAAGTAAGTATGTCTGTGATTACACATCTTAGTCTTTATTCTCATGGTGAACAATTTTGAAGTTGAAGCTGTCAACTACAGAGGACAAAAGTGCATTGCTGGGTCTCAGGAGTGGAAACACACTTCATAATATGAAATTACAGAAGGTAGTGATGTTCAAAACCATGGATCTTCTTTTCAATCCAATACAGTGTAAAATTCAGCCTGGTATTGGTGATGCTGATCCAATACTAATACTTTGTACAAACACATTTACATTTGTCTGTAATGTTGTTTTTAATTACAAAATTTGTGTATTTCAAACATGATTCACAAAGAATACAAAACATGAGAGTAATTATTGTTTAATTATTAAGAACGATTCTATATACTATTACCCTTTCTGGAATTTACTTTGTGGGACTAACAAAGGAATATCTTATCTATTTTACCCAGGTGGAAGAAGAAGTAGTTCCTTCCAATCACGTATCATTTGGACAAGATCCCAATAGTTTAGTTTCTTTTCACTGTGTTTCTGACGTACATTACCTCAAATGATCGTAGTACCAAAAGTGTCGATATTCTGATTTGTGAATTGATTCTGGAGTGTAAAGATCTGGTATTGGAAATATCGATATTTCAGTATCGATCCACACAACAAACAGATGGTTACAGTAGAAAATGGTAGCGATTGCATCTTTATGCTATATATGCTATACATATAAATGCTATACATTTATGTGAACCAATGCTTAAATTTGTCATTCTAATACTCATTTAGATTGACATGTTGTACAGCAGACACAAGTACGCTGTTTTAAACATGACAAATTTCTGATATCTCCGACGCAGAATACAATTGGCTAGTTTTTCACACTTTACTTTCCACTTTTTGGGCAAAAGTAGCTGGAGTACCATGTGACCAGGCATTATCAAGGCCAGCTTCAGCCACAGGTACCTTCCCACTGGGCACATTCATTTTCTTTTTCATAAGAGGAAATTACTTCCTAGTGCACGCAGCATGAGCTTAAAAACACACAAAAGACTATAAGCAGCCTATCTGATTGCTATAAGCATCCCTCTCAGAGTACTGCTTCCCTGAGTATATTTTGTGTTTGTAGATAATTGGAATCATTTTTCAGTCATTTAGAATAAAAGACCTTAAGGAAAGAACATATAGGAAAAAATAACAAACCTTAAGAGATTCTTCCTGACATGTTTTGTTTAATTGATGCTTCCTTGAATCCTCAAACGCATAAATTGGTTCCGAGTCTCGTGTAAAGTCATACAGCTGCGAATATAGCGTGATGCACCCTGCTTGGCATCTCTAGCTGCGCTAAAGGAATTCTCATGATTCATTAATATTATCCTCGTGTCAGTATTACACTCCAAGTTTTATGCAGACTGCAGGAGGCATCTCTGAGAATCCCAATTCAAGCCTACTTTTAGTAAAAATACCATAATACAATGATTAATTTATTTTGAAACTGTTTGAAAAATCTGCTAGCGTTTATAACATCGCCCTGGGTAACCACTCAGGAAGTAGGAGTGAGACCAGCGGGGATCTCATGACATGTAATAGTAAATGCCACCCGTAGCCCCCCACCCCCCACCCCGTCTCATCCATCATCCCACATATTTGAAAACAAAAAGCTCAAGTTGAGCTCGTGGATGATTGCTCACAGGGGGGCGGGTTTATTACCCACCTTGACACCAGACTCACATTAGCAGAGCAGGTTGTGCCTTCATATAAAGGCAATTATATGTATATAAGCATCAATACAGCCCATAATATCAGAATGGACCTTTTATTCCCATTTTCTTGGTTTCTCAAACTGGCAAAGGCATTGGTTTTCATTTAATGTTTTTTTTTAATGTTTTTATTCACAGCATTTACATTAAACATCTGTGTGTCTACTTAAACCGTGACAGGATTTACATATGGTTTTAGTTTGAAACTGGGCAGGTGATGTTCAAGACTGATCCAGTGCAAAATAATCCTCCATGTGCATTTCTGCTTAGCTGATAATCAAACCATTGGCAGCACAGTGATGCAGAAAGGAATATATTCTACTTAATACTGTCTCTGTTTTATAAATAATGGTAAAAACATATACACAGTTTATAATATGTCATATAATATAAATTATATAAAAACACATTTTTTTTACATACAAATATTCTCTGTTTTTATTTAAATAATTTTGCCCTATAGGACAAATGAGTTTGTCTGAAGGGGAAAAATAAAACGAACAAAGCAAATATTGTTTCATGTATTAACTTAATTTTATTTCACAGGGATAATACATAGAGACATTGTGACATATTAAGTATTCAACCAATACTGTGTATAAAGAACTAGTTAATTTACAGACCATATCCCTGGCTAACCTGGTTTAAGAAACAACACTAAAACAAACTAAAACTAGTGTAATGACAGAACTTTAGAAAAAACAAAGACTATATAAACAGAATGAGACATGCTGACAGGAAGGAAGCAGTCACACAATAGTACAAATGATAAAAACTTAAATAATCATTATAAGACCAACTGGATATCAATAGCTGAACAATAACTTATATCAATATGGGAAATTAGTTGATGACCTGAGGACTGTCTGTTCTGCATTTTCCTGGTTTGCTGTCTCCACTAGCAGCTCAATGTGTGGCATTTCCTCTACTTTTATGTCTCCTCTAGGCTGCACAATTTTGGCCAAAAATAAAATCCCAATTTTTTTCTCTATAAAACGTACTTTTCAATTAAAATTTTTTGGGTCATAGTAGTCATCAAAGTATTTGCAACTTGGTAGCTCATAGCGTGGGTCGATTACGTTCAACATGTTTTCGAACCCAGCCTTTTACTGTGCACAAAGGGATCATATCTTTGTGAGATGAAATACCACAGCTGTGACCTTTTTCCACATGGCCTCTGTCTTTCTAAATGAGACACCACGTGAGAATGAAGCTGCTAACGTTACCTGCTTATGGGCTGGTGGTGATGTTTTAGCTGGCATACTGATTTTGCGTGCAGCCCGAAATGCAATGCACTGTTCCCACTCTGGCGTGTGATGACGTTTAAGGTGCTGAAATAAGTTAGTTGTGCCGCTGTCTTTGACTAATACCAACTTCAGGCTCAGTTTGCAGAAGAGGTATGGTTTGGTCTTCATTACAAACTTCAAAGCTGTACCATTTCCACACAACCGACTCATTAGTGTTATGTTAGCCACAAACTTCTCACTTTCTTCAGCACCATTTTTGTACTTGTGTGTGGAGACCAAAGACGTGGAAACCGCTCTCACAGTTAGGAGGAGGAACCTACGGTAGTCCGGAGATCCAAGAGAGATGAATTTGATTTGACGATTACTCTGTTAAAAATATCATCCTAATTAAATAATCCAATTTTGATTTAAAATCAATTAATTGTTCAGCCCTCTTCACATTTGATTAAAAATTTGGAGTCTTAAAATGTTTACGTATCATCCATCTCTATGTGCTCAAATCCAGACTTCTGCTGGTCAAGGTAAAGACATACCTGCAAACCAAATGCCTTCAGACCTTACTGAAATAATAAACTGGAGATCTTGCCAAGTTCTACAGAATAAAATATCTCCGCTCCCTGGACTCCCTAAACCATGTATATGAGTTGGAGTTAAGCAATTGGAAAATGCTGAACTAATTAAGGCGACGGGACGCCAGCTCACTACTCAGGAGTTGACTGGGATCATTACTGAATGAAGTGAGGTAGGAAATCACTACCGGCATTAACTGTGGCTTAAAGCAGCTCCAGTGTTACCGGATGCTCAAAAAGCCTGAACACTGAAGTCACTGAATGAATCATTGACTTATTGAGGTGGTCTTCAAAATTTGACTGCACATACTCTCAGTCTGCAGATTTTTAATGCGCCCCTGCTGTTTCTGGGTTTCTCTCACTACTGTGCTTCCTACTTGCCACTGTAACTAATTAAGCTGCTGCCAGCGACTATCGCAACACCCGCTAAGAAGCCAAGAGTCCAAACTCGGATTACTTTAAGCCAATGGCCTTTCATTATATCAAGCCCTCACTCAGTCATGAATTCCTGCTTGAGGCCTTGGAAACTGCTCATTATCCTGCTTGTTGAATCGCCAGCCACACATACACCGGGTCTTAAACACTGGAGCACACAGTATGCACCACTTTCCCTTGAACCCATTAAACATTAGGGCCTTTGCCTCCAAAGGAATTTTGTTGCACACAAAGATGTCACATCACAAAAGACTGCTGGGAAATGAAGTCCCAACACTCTCATTTGACCTGCGCCCACACATCAGAAGAAATTTGACCTGACTTGTATTTAGCAGCAATTCAGCTTAAGTCATCAATGTTAGGGCCCAGAGCTGCACACATCTGATTTGCTGAGGACAGGGTACAAGTCTCTAATAAGATTTTCAGAATGCTTAGTTTATCCCTGCTGAATAGTAAGACATAAAGAGATACATACAGCACAGCATTCTGTATTCAACTGGACCTAACCTCTGATCTTTAATCACTCTGAAGTGTTTCATTTTGTTTATGATTAAACAGCAAACCCTCTGGCAGCCTCTCGGCCTCACATACTGCCCTGATGTTAGCCCGTTTAGAAACATAACATTTTCGCACTTGAAAACCCTTGGCCTTGAGTGCGGCACGAGTACGTGCAGATATCCCTGGAGTGTATCCAGTTGACTCTGGTCAACTCTGTACTGGCCTGACCTATCAGTGCAGGCCAAAGTTTTTGGAAGGATGGGATGGACGACCAACTGATGACAATACTCTGCAGCCTGTGTGGTGCAGGGTAAAAACTCTCAGGCCCTGTCCATATGTGGATGGTTGCGATCTCATCCGCAAAAGTTTTATATCGGATACACCTTTTGGCCACACAAACCTGGTATTTTCTGTCACTGAAAATGCACTTTATAAAACCTTGTCCCAGAGTGGATACATTTGAAAAAGCCAGTTTCACGTCTTTGTCTGTACGACCAAACCGCAAGTTTTCTAAAATGATGATGTCATAGCCCCACCTTTCTAACCTTTCACCCTGGAAGGAAGACACTACTTCAACTACAACAATAATGGCAGACTAAAGAGTAGTGCTCATGCTACAATAAGTATTGAACTTATTCAAAATATCGATTCAAAATCTTCGGTTACTCTTTCATTACAATGAGTAACAAACAACCACAGCTATCAACGTTCACTAGGAGGAAATATTGGCTCAGACCCAGTAGAAACAAGTAAGCTTTATGCACACGTTCATAGTCTTCTTTTCATTTCATTTCATTTTCATTTATTTCGTTTCGAGCTCATGCACTCCAGGTACAGTGGCAATTTCACATACATGTACAATAATCA
>JAPTGZ010000026.1:12645288-12656493 GCA_029814645.1 Fowleria isostigma | reverse complement strand
GGGTGGATCTTTAAGATTTATACATACAGGTGTAACATGTTTAAGATAAAAAAAAAAATAATAAAAAAAAAAAAAACTAAGGAAACCTTATCTCAGTTTCCACAGTCAAATTCCCACCAAAAACAAATTATGTCACTTCCTATAAATGACTTATGGAATTTTAGGGTTTTTTTTCAAGGCAATTAAACACATTATAACAGGGTGAAAAATTACCATGGGACATGTACAGTATGAGGAGAATAGTAAATAATAAATACAGTTTCACCAGATTCAATTGCATCATAAAGTAAAGTTTACTTTATTCTATCAAATTATTAAAAAAAAAAAAAAAAGACAGAAAGAAAGATATATAATTATGACTTACACCCCTGGAGGAAGTTGATTACATAGCACTGTGATAAAACTGATGATAATGATAAAACTGTGCATGTGTCACCAAAAATGTGTGTAAAATACAAAATAATATTTGGAATGCATTTTATTTATGTTTAAATGATGACAAACTCTTAAACTTACGATTAAATTACTTTATTGTAAATATTTGGCACATTTTACAAAAAATCACGGTAAGTGAAACATGATGACATGCATTATACCACAAACAAAAGAATCACTCACTGCCAGGTTCTTACATTATACTGTAGTTGGAGTCTGTTTTGTGCTGGAAGTCAGTCATTTGATGTTGGCAAACCTCGTATTGAATTAACAGCTTTATCAGTTGCCTACGTGATAACACTGATCTATATCTAGAGGTGTTAGGGCAGTTTTTCCATGAAAATCCAGACTGCTGCTTTCCACCAGGAGCAGCTGCACCACATCACAGCCCTGACATGGTTCAGCTCCATCTTTGGCAGAGCATCAATCCACATCCAGAATGTTCAAGAGGTGGCGCATAGTGTCTGTTTGATCTCCTGATTTGGTCATTTTTACTTGAGTTTTCTGCTACAACCATCAGTAAAATAGGCCCCGTGGTGAAACGGTTACTTTTCGTTCTATTTTATTTTCTGTTACTGTCCTGCAAAATTAATACACTTAAGTGGAGTTTGGAACAACACGGATTGTACAATAATCAAAGTTACTAAAAATACATGTATATATTCATTCTCGTAGAACAGGAAACTTTCAAACTCATTGTACTTCAGGGGTCATATACAGCCCAATATGATCTGAATAAACATAATAATATCATAATATATAAATGATGTCCATTCCAAACTTTCTATGTCTAACTCTATGTTTTAGAGGAAAAAGGTACATTATATCATAAAAATATTTACATCTACAAACTATCCTTTAAAAAATATGAGTATAACCTGGACAACCGTGAACAAAATAAAATTTATTAAGACAAGTAAATGCAATTTAACAGCCTCTCCTTTCCACATTCATTACAACTTACAGATCACGGTGAATACAAATACACAAAACATTTAGTAACAGGCAGAATATTGTTAAAATTACTCTTAATTCTTTAAAACATTTCAACTTGTACATATTTGTTCAGGTTATTCACAGTTTTTGTGAAAGGACAGTTTGTAAATGTAAACATGTTCATGTAATTTTCCTTTTTCATGTAATTTTCCTTGAAGAGAAACAAACTGGTTTCATTATTTATAAGTTATTATGATAGTAATTTACTGGTCTGATCCACTTGAGATGGAATTGGGCTGAATTTTGTTTGTGAACTAAATTACTTTTTAATATCTTAACCCATAATGACCCGGCATTACTTTTGTGGCAGTTCCCAAATTAATTAAATTTCTCTATTTTGAACCTTTCTTAAATGACTTGTCACCATTTATTGTAATATAATGCTCTATACTTTTCATTTTTAAGTATAAATCAGGTATTGTCTTATATTGAATTCACTCATCATGTAGATGTCCATAAAAGCTCAGATTAAAGATGAGGGTTATTGTACCAGAAACAGAGAAAACTGAAGAAAATATGACTTTTTTTTAGTAAAATCTATCATAAACTGAACATAAAACAAGTGAGTCCATTAACTGTCATTGATCAAACTCCATTGGTTTTACTGGTGAATCAATGTTGTAGAAGATGACAGTGTTTCCACGGTAGCTACAGAGCCTCTGAACATCCAAATGGGTGAAAAAGATGACAAACTGCATTTTAGACCAATTAATTACATGTATTGATTGGATTAATGGAGCAACAGGTATCAAACATTTTAGATCAGTAGATGGTTCTGGTCGTCGGTGGATGTTTGGGTCTTTATGGGTTAAGTGAATGTTCTTTGCATTTAAAATTTCATCTCACAGGCCGGATTGGAGTCTTTGGCAGGCCGGTTTCGGTGCAAGTGCTGTATGTTTGACACCCATGTCATAGAGTCAGCATGGGATGCTTTATTTTGAAAACTGACCGGATATTCTATGACTTTTCTGTGTTTGACCTCCTGTCTGTCTTGACAGTTCTGTGCTGCTTGACAAAGCCACGAAGCGAGGCTATCATTAGATTTGGCCTGTATTTTTAGCACAGAGGAGAGCCGAGCCAGTTCTGGAATGCTTCAGGAAACAAGAGTACTGTGTAGAGAGGACATGGCCAGCTCAGAAAGCAGAGTTGATGCAGTAATGTGATGCAGCACGATCCGGTGGGAAGCAGGGGGTTTTTCTCATTTTGCTTGAGTCCTTAAATGGCTCCTTTCGTCTTGTCTACAGCAGAAATACTGAACAATAACAGCTGCCGTTACCTCAGAAATGGAGTTAGCTAACATTAAGCAAGCATCTGGCCCCGAGCACTGCACAAACTCCATGTAAGTGTACAGAAATGTTACACACCAAACAGAAAAAAAACTATTAAGAAGGAACTTTAGTTTGTCGTATATTTTCAAGATGGATTTAATCATATATAAGTTTATGTTTCATCGAGGATGATAGGATCATCATGAACTCAGGATATACTTTCATCATTTGTATTCAATCAACAGTATCAACAAGGCTCTGCATCTTTGCTTATGACCATATTATTTCACATTTACAGCAACTGGAGTATTGCCTCACATATTAGGATTTCATTAATTCACTACATTATTTATAGGAGTTATCAAACATTATGCTAAATGCATCGTGCCGGGATGGGTTTTATAGGGCTACTGTTGACAGACATAATAAATCATCCTATTTGTTGGCTTTTAAAATTGATAACATGCAGGCTAATGTTTTATATGTAAACTTAGTGTTTCCCCAGTATCTGACTGAGATATGAGTCATACAAGTTGGTCTACGACAGGCTGAAAAAAAAAACACAAGCAATAGTGTGCAGTAACCTCATATTTTATAGTTGTTGCCACTAGGTTTTTAGTAAAACAGCATTCTTTTTTTAGGACATAGCAGAGTGTCCACAATGGGCGGTGGTACATGTATTCACATCAAAATTGCATTGTCTTAAATGGCAAACTTTGGAAAGAACAATGTGAATGCATTATTTTTAAGGTTATGCATCATTCATATACAAAGCCCCAGGTGTTCTTATTTTGTTGACGCACATTCTGAAGGTATGTTATTGGATTACTGTAGACATCAAGGACCTGAGTTACTGCAGCTTCACCTGGCAGAGACCTCCAAGGAAAATAATAAATGCCTTATGGGGGCTTTTTTAGACACAACACCAATCATCCCAGCCATCCAGATGTGTATTTGAATAATTAAATATACCCTATCCATTTTCACATCCTATTGTGCCCTACAAGGCATCTTATGTAAACTGCTTTCTAATAAAACTATAATTGAATTAAATCTGCAAAGGCACGTGTTTCACTTGTAAGACTGCAGGTAAATAGACTATTTTTCCTCTAGTAAGCACAACATTCCTTGTGAATAATTAAGCAGCAAAGTAGCTTCCTGTAGTTATACTTCAGTGAGTTTACTCTACAATGTCTTGATAAAGTCGGCTGTATTCATGTGGTGAATAACCTATTAAGTTTTCCATCCTATTGTGCACGTTTGAGTATGTAAACTAATTTACAAAGTGTTAATTGAAGTGTCCAAAAGCCCTCATGCATTTTGCATTATGCCGGTTAATGTGTAACTACCAGAACAATAAGCAGTAAATTGTGTTAACATTTTTGCTGAGGTTCTCTGTTAACTCTAGCTGAGCCTCTCCAAATGTAATAACACAGGGACTAGATTTACTAAGATCCCATTTTGCGTGTAGTAATTTGCGAATGCAATCTAGAATTTTGTGTGAGTGGTCGAACCGTGGTTTGCGGGTGATTTATCAAGATTGGCTGCACAAATGACCACAGGTGCAAACGTGTTGGAGATCGCCCTATTCAAATGAGGATTTTGCGTGTGCTATCATGAATAGCATACGCAATGCAGACAGTGCAGTGGAACGACATGCTAGCACTAATGGTGACAGTCCGCTACAATGATCCAGACTCAAGGAAATGTAAAGTTGTCAGTAGTTTTGTCATTACATGTAGTGTGTTGGCGCTGTCTGTAAGGCTGACAGAGAGAGAGAGAGAGAGAGAACATTGCAGTACTTATGGAGAACCCCCCCCCCAGTCTGACATATACTGTAATTCTCCAGTTGGTTCATCTACACACACACCGGTCCATGTATAATATGTTGGACGTTCTCCAACTGCTCCAAAATGACCAGACTAGATAGTAGATATGTTTTGATGAGTGTTTCCTCATTCATTCCAAAAATGTACACAGGAGGGTGAAAAACGTATTCTCTGCGTCTTGTTTCATCTTTTTTTGTCTGAATAAACTGCCATGAGTGCGCAATTACACATGTTTATATGTTCTTTTGAAACATGTTAAATATAGACGTAGTTTCTATCAGCAAAATTCCGTTTGGGTTTGATAAATCACTTTGCATGTGCTAAATAAATATATTTACATTTTCTCTTACCAGCATAATTGTGTGTAAAAGCCCTATATTACATATTCATTTTGCCAAGCGTACTAACTGGCTCAGATGCACTATTTTGCTCCTTTAAAAGATGTAACCATAAGTGCGCACTGACAGTAAATTAGTTTGTACTTTTTTGTGTGTGTAATGAGTTTGCACACGTTTTACTACACACAAACTTCAGTAATGTGTGATCTCAGGATTAATATTTGTTATGAACAGATTAGGTTTTCAAGATAAATTTTTGTAATATGTATATTTCCCCCCAGATCAATGAGATGCAGTGGCCTGGTGGGACACAAGAAATCCCCTCGTCAATTTGCAGCCAACCCTGCCGTCCTGGTCAGCGCAAGAAGACAGTGAAAGGGATTCCATGTTGTTGGCATTGTGAGAACTGTGATGGTTACCAGTATCAGGCGGATACCTACACATGCAAGATGTGCCGATTTGATTTGCGGCCTAACGACAACCACACTGGCTGCATTCCCATCCCCATTGTCAAGCTAGAGTGGAGCTCTCCATGGGCAGTCATCCCTGTCCTCATCGCTGTCGTGGGCATCATGGCTACCCTGTTTGTGGTTGTCACCTTTATACGCTACAATGATACACCCATTGTTAAGGCATCTGGTCGAGAACTGAGCTACGTCCTCCTGACGGGTATTTTTCTGTGCTACGCTACAACTTTCCTCATGATCTCCACTCCTGATGTATTTGTTTGCTCTCTGCGGAGAATTTTCCTGGGCCTGGGTATGAGCATAAGCTATGCAGCACTGCTGACCAAGACCAATCGGATCTACAGAATTTTTGAGCAGGGCAAGATGTCGGTCAGTGCCCCTCGATTCATCTCCCCAGCATCCCAGTTAGTCATTACATTCAGCCTGATATCAGTGCAGCTCCTCGGGGTGTGTATCTGGTTTGGCGTTGACCCATCTCAAGCCATTATTGACTATGAGGACCAGCGTACAGCCAATCCTGACAGGGCCCGCGGTGTTCTGAAATGTGATATATCAGACCTGTCCCTCATCTGTCTCCTGGGGTATAGCATGCTGCTGATGGTCACCTGCACAGTTTACGCCATCAAGACCAGAGGCGTTCCGGAGACATTCAACGAGGCCAAGCCCATCGGTTTCACCATGTACACCACCTGCATCGTATGGCTCGCTTTCATCCCTATCTTCTTTGGGACCTCACAGTCAGCAGAAAAGGTAAATGGTATATTTATCTTGTAGTTTCAAATACCAAACTTTGTCCTAGTTTTACAGCTCAGGTAATAACCAAGTTTTCTATAGTTGTGCTTTCTTACTTTCGGTGCACAATGACAGGAAGTCTATTAAATTCACATATTGGATGACAGTTTTCCATTCAGGATTTCTTTATATTTTCTGTGCCTCATTGTGAAGAAAATAGCTACTCAAAAAATGTTTGTTGTATGGCATCCTCCTCTTGCGTTTGTGGATGCTGCCACTATTCATCAAGAGATGATGGGCTTTGTCCTCCACTGTGAGGATTACAAGGCTCTTAGAGACGACTTGTGAGGATAATTCATTTCACCTCAAGTCTACTCAGATGCGTATTCGTGTTTCCTCTATATGTTTGACACAGCTTCACTGAATGGGAACACCAAGTAATCACTATGCATTCAAGCACACAGAAAAAAAAAAAATAACGTATATTTGTGAAGAGGCACAAAATTACTGTGACTGTTGGTGTTTCTCGTTATTTAAAAGTGAAGCGCGAATTACTGCTTACAAGTGCTAATTCTGAAGTCGTTCAACACAGACGTTTATTGAAAAGGCAGAAAAGAGACAGTGACGAAGTGAAGTTGTGAATAACAATGGAGGTAAAAACAATTACAATGGAAATACTGAGGGCTTTATATTAAACTTCACAGCAGCCTAGTAGTAAAATGTAAGACAGCTTAAAAGGTATGTATCACCTTTGATAGTAAAAATAATACCAGTCAAATGCCTGAACTTAAATATCAACAGTACTTGGAGACAGAGGCAGAGACGGTGAGAAATTCCCTTTGTGTTCTCAGTTGTACTTCACCAATCATCCATCTATTTGCTCGCATAAACACATTGTAACTCTCATTCTTAACTTCTGTACAGACAATATTAACAGTTTTTGATCAGTATAATACATTTTGATGGGAAATTTGCTTGGAACAGCAATTTCTTGCGCTGTGTATCAGCATGCCAAGTTCTGCAGGCAACAAAATTTGTCATGAGGATCATCAGGGACAAAAGAACGCACAAAACACTGTCACTGAGTCTTTTTTTGTTTTTTAGTTCTTTGTATGTCTGCCATATTTGACTACCACACTACATAACTAACAGCTCAACATTAAATAACTGAAACATATTTTTGGAGTCAGGTGTAGTAGATGTAACCATTTATGTTTCTTTATCAGGAGGAATTATTTTAGGTAGCAGCGCTTTCTTTTAATATCAGTGAGGCCTCACATGATTTGACGACTTGATTGATCTTTTTGTACTGGTTGATTATTTGTTGGCATGATGGCACTGATGGAAAATAATATTCTGTCCATTGATTTTGAACAGTATGTGGACATTTTATTTCAGATTTAATCTTTGTAAGTCACCATCTTACCCCAGAGTACAGCGAGTGATTAGGTTACCTCATGCATGTAACATTTATGGAGCAGGCAGCCAAAACTAATAATCTCTGCTTTTCACTTTCACTCACTCGTATCTCCACCACCGAAGACGAGGTGCATGAACTCACAGGCGCGATCACGCCAATAGAGGATAAATCCACTTCATTTTATACACAAACAAATCAAAGACTTGTTATGGTCTTATCACCAAGCACACAGACGTATTCATTTACACCATGAAATTAAACTGTTAAACAACTCAGACTACCCTCCGTAAACAACAAGTTTTCCAACCGGATTAAGAGTAGTATTGTAAATAGTTGGCTTTAAAAAAAAAAAAATAAAAAAAAAAGGCCCTGCTGAGTTTTATTTTCCAGTTATTGGAAATGTAATTCACTTTTATCGCTCCAGCTTCTATTTTCAAGTTTCAAACAAATCCAACTTTTGTCATACATGTTTTTTACATACCTCACTACCCATACAATTAATTTTATTCCAGTGCTGTGTTGTTTAGAGCAGTGATTCTCAACCTATTTTTTTGAGCAAACAACCCTTTTTTTTTTTACCATCAACAGCATCCCATCCCCCCACCCCCGCAATCTGAGGGGTGAAGGGATGCTAAAGCAGTTCATAACAACCATAACAAGTTGTTGATGGGGGAGGGAGCTCATCTGACGAGGTTGGGGGGGGACACCAAAGACATTACAACCAAAGACCAGAGAGGGGAGGGGGTTACTGCAGGGTTACCTTTTTGCAGGGGGGAGGCACGGAAATTCACCACTGACATAACAAGCTGCTTGATATTGATACTTACTTCCATTTCAGTCTCACTGCTCCCCCCCTCAGCTTTATTATCCCAAACGCCCTCAGATAGTGTCCAAATGCCCCAAGAAATGCCACTGAGAAACACTGAACTAAAGGAACACTGAGAGCACGGACCTCCACAGAAACCAATAACTCATTCTTCTCCTCTCACAACATTATTGAACCAGAAACAAACCAAGTACAACCCTATGTCTTCACCCTTGTGTCACTGTCTACCACTAGGCTAACTGTTAACCTACTAAGTTCTAAGTGTGAAAAGGATCTCCGGTGTCAACTTAAGAACAATTTTGGGCTCTGTCCCCTTTTATGGATTTGATCCTAACTTTTGAGGTTAGTCCCTGATTTATAATTCTGCTAAATTCCATGGAAATCAGTGCAGTAGTTTCGATGCAACGTGGCTCTCAAATGGATGACCAGTCAAAACAGAGATATCACATTGCATCCCTGTTGAGGTGGCAACTGAAGCAGAACATCCCATAGTCTGACCAAAAAGCTTTGTTATTTATTGTTGTTGATATTCCTTGGAGGAGCTGTGGAAATATGCCCATTGCTAATCTGCTTTGTGTATAGGTAGGGATGGCTCTAGTAGCTGGTAGGACCTGGAGATTTGATGCCTAATGAAAAAGAGGAGCAATCCTCCCCCAAAGAAACTTCATAATGGCTCTGCCTGCTGAGGTTTCTGTCCTCAGTCTTGTTCCCTCACTGTGCCGATGGAGCAGATTGGCAATCATATCGGCGTGTCAGAGAAAATTTATGTCACCAGGGCCAATGGAAGTGGACAGGGGTCTCGGCTCTCCTCACAGAGTGACTCCACTCTGTACTCCAGAGGGGTAGCAATATTGTTCCGAACTCACCCCAGGCCACGTGTAATCTTCTCAGGAGATTACAACACTCCCCTTCTATCACCAAGCAATGCTCATGTGCCTCTTGCTGTATGATGGAATACAATGCCCTATCACTTTCATTTTACACTGACATCTTTTTTTGCAACTGACACTGCTTTAGGGGCTTAATTTGAGACTGGTCTCTTTATAGTTTCACGTGTTATTACATAAACATATATCATATTGACTGTATGGCGGGTCATAGATTTACTTCATTTTGTACACCTTTGCTTTTCTACTTGAACTCACTAGACGCCCAAAATAATCTGTAATAAATGCTCCTAAACGCACAAGGTCCAGTTTTAAATGTGACCTCTACAAAGGAGTACGTCCCAAATGCATGGTCGCCAAGTGTGTGGCAATTAATACATTTACTCTCAGCAACTTTCAACACTGGTGTCATCAGTCTACAACCGCTGAGCCAACCAATGTGGACCCTGATGGCAACATAACAGCATACTCAAAGGTGCTGTGGGAAGTACTTACTTTCGGCAAGTGTGGAGCACTAAGTTGTGTGTCTATAGAATAGCATCTGTGGTGCAGAGGCAGATGGTATGCTGTCTATAATGATTAAGACCATAATGATACAAATAATGTGTATATAGAATCATTCAACCTGTTTTTTAGTTTTCCTTTGGTTATTGGTTAATTGGATATAAACAATTAAAATACACTGAAATTTATAGAAGAAAACAAGCAGTGCTAGAATAGATTAAACAATATGAAGAAGAATGAAAAATCTTTATTTTTTAGTATACACACTGAAATTTGTCCTCTGCATTTAACCCATCCTAGATCGTACATTACACAGATACTGTATGCTAAGGAGCAGTGGGCACCCGTATCAGGCGCCCGGGGAGCAAATGGGGGGGTTGACCCTTGTGAGGTCACACTGGGTTGGCCTTTGTGAGGTCACAATCCACGGTGATATAAAACCTTTTAGTGGAACTAAAACACAAATCATGGAGACGGTGGCTGTGTCCACGTCTGTCTGTGTTCCCATCGTCCTCCTTTACCGTCCGGTCCAGGGTCCGGTCGTACTCATCTGTGTCTGTGTTTTTTTCAAACACTGGCTTAGTTTGAGAGTCTTCCTCCAACGTGTCTTGGACTTTAGATGACATCACCTTTACACACAGTTCGCAGACAGATGGTTAGATGTTGACCCGCCTTTATTCTTCCGTTGACTGATTGACAGTCCAGACGATGGCGTGACAGAGACAGACGAGTGGATGCTTACATGGTGGAGTTTCATCACCAAATCAAAGTGGCGGTGACCAGCGCTCATTTTAAAATCCCTCAGGAGAGACAGCAGCCGTATGGAGGCACCGGTCGCCCGGCACCGCCTCTCCCGTACTGGTGGAAGCTGTCATCAAAACATCACATTTTTAAATCCCCCAACGCTGGAGAGACAGCAGACACACAGAATGGACGCACTGACATGGAGTGCCGTGGTGGGCGAGAACGATGCTTTATTGTGGCCAGCTTTGTGCATGCCTGTTGCCACGGCCACTGCAGTCAGCTTCATTGCTCGCCACACGGGTGAAGATGGCGCGTAGCCGTGGACTCATACCAGTGCCTCTGCATGTACCAGCTGGTTCTCCCACACTGGGGACCGCGGTCATCAAACAACACCTCATTCTGGACTGAGAGGTGTTCCTTTTACACAGCGTTCCACGATCATGATCTCACCGTCATCACGGCGCTGGTACGACCTCCTGAGGCAGAAAAAACAAGATAAAGATAAAATCAAATGATGCACCGCTGTGTTTACACAGATGTTGATGTTGAAAAAAGGAAAAAAAGTCCAGTGACAGAAGTGATGTGGAGAAGGGGCTGGTGTCAGAAAGACCCGGGTCTCCTCCTCCACCACCGGGTCTCCTCCTCCTTGGTCCACTGCTGCTGGTTTTTGGCATTTATAACAGTTTATCTAAAAACTAAACTAAAACCCACAGGTTGTAGTTTTAAAACTAGTGATTTAAATATAAATATATATATGTA
>JAPTGZ010000026.1:12510947-12521859 GCA_029814645.1 Fowleria isostigma | reverse complement strand
TGCTTTTAGACATTCCATGTTTTCTTTTCTGTCTGTTTTAGTCACATGATACACACAGGAGTTAGTACTTGATTGCATAACCATTGTTTTTGATTACTTTAGGTGGTTGAATATTTTTTCCATGACTGTAAAGTTTGCAGCTAGTGCTAATTTTTAACTCTGGTCCATGGTTGGGCTTTTCTACAGCACTACAGTACATTAAATATATAGAAAAAAAACCCCAAACACTTAAATTGTTCACAATTACAGCAGTGCATTTACATACTATAAAACATTCACTCACTCTCTCACACATAATAAACACTATTTAGAAATGGGTACAGTTTTGTTTATTCTTTGGCCAAGATTTAGTTCTGGTAAATAATGTTGGATTAGTCAATATTATTCTGGTTTTAGGAGATTATCATTTATCCCTTCACATGTTTATAGTCATATCTGTTTAATGAACCCAAGCCCACTAGTCATTTAGGCATTCATCTTTGAAAACCTGACTAAGGCTTACTAACAGGCCTTTTTTGGGGGGGGGGGGATGGAAGAACACATGTTCTTTTAAACCTTTTGAAAGACCTGGATGTCAGTAAGTTTTCAGTTATGTGAAAATATTTCAAGGCTGATCTTTTCAAGAGCATAGCCTACCTGAAGGAATGACAGCAGGGGGTGTTTCCACAGGCAAACAAGTGTGGTACTGATAGAAATAACTCTGGAAAAATCTCTTCTGACACAAGCAGCTTTTTTGGCATGATAAGTGGCTGCTCTAACATACAGTTAAACATAGCTGAATGTAAGCAAGTATATTGTTAGAGTATTCTGTTTTTAAGATATATAACAGCTTTGTTAGTATTGTTGGAATTAGGACACAAAAGTCAGAATTTAGTGCATGTAAATTCATATTTGCTGAAAAATGTTAAATGTTTTTGTCTTTCATACAGAATGAAGAAACTGAGGACAGCATATTCAGCATTTGCAGCGTGTGTTTTACCAAAGCTGAAAATTGTTAAAATTGAAGTGATTTAACTTAATTTATGATGCACAATGAAGTACATGGAAAATGAAAACCAAAATGCAAATAAAGGTTTTCGACATGGGCTATTTTTTGTTTATTATTTTATGTATTCTATGAAAGATGTCAGTTTTCTGTTGTAATCCACATATAGGCTAAATTTTTAATTATTAAACTTATTAAACATTCAGAAGTCATCAAAAACAGCATTTTTTATGAGATGCTAAATTCAATTTTGTCAGAATGTTTTGAAACTGTGCTTATGTTGAAGGGGGTGTACTCATTTATGCTGAGCACTGTATATAATTTTTATCATTGTTTCTTGTCTCTTCTAATCTTTGTAAATAGGAAAAAATGTTCAGTTTCTTACTTGCTTTTTTTTCAATATGTGGAACTGCACTCAATTTCATGACACCTCAGTGAATCTAGAAACTTTTCCATGGGGTGGCACTGGCAGGAGGTCTTGTCAGGGTGGCATGGGGGGACATCCTCAGTGCAGTATGTGGAATTTTAGTTGTAATTTACTTTATTTCAAGCTTATGCACTTCATGTACAGAGGCAATTAATGTACATGCACAATAATCAATGCTGTTCATATACATTTCATACATGTGTACACAATCATACATAGAAGGATTGAAAGAAAAAAACAAGAGAAGAGCATGGTATATGCACAAGTCTGTACAAGATCCATACAAAAAGAATCTGCGTATAGATTTATACATCCAGAACTGCACATGAAGAATATGCATATGAGAACATATGTACAAAAAGAGACAAGTACGTAGATTTGTAGATCGTGAATATAAACTATACCTAGTGGATTATACAGGAAGGTTATTGGAGTAGAAATACATAGAAACTATACATGTAACATATACCTGAGGCACATGCACAGAGGAGTATCTATTGCAAGCGCACATAAAAAAAGCAATTATATTGTAGAACGTTACGTGTACATCTTAAGTATAACACACCATTCCATAACACAAGTCCTCACTAGTATACCACCCCTGAAGAACAAAAGCCCAAAAGGGAGTGAGAAGAAGCAGAGCTGATTTACTCCCACCCCGTTTCACCATGTAACAAGCGTGGTTGACTTTGGAATTAGAAACGTTCTGTGAAGATACAATAGTACACCTAGTTACCAGTGATTTTTATTTTTATTTATTGTTTTATATACTTATTTATTTTAGTTTTTTGTTTTTTCATAGTTTAATTTTATTTTATTAACATTATTATTATTATTTTATTATTATTACTAAGTGAGTTCATTTATTGAAGTAATATAAAGTAACACGGATTATAGTAATAATTATATATGTACAAATGAGTTAATAACACAATAACACACATTGCAATTTTTTTAATTCTTATGCAATGAAGTAGAAATTTGCTTCATCTTCAGTTTTATCATAATTATGAATAGAGTAAGATCCATGTAAATCTTTAATCTAACCTTACAACAAAGACTTTTATTGAAAACATGTTATTTAATGAGTAACATGTTATGTCACTGTACTCTGGAATCTATATGGAAAATAAAACAATATCACGTGGTCCTGCTGAAATAATGGATTTTCTCACTTCCTGCCACCTCTCTCCAGCTATCAAATGATTTCATCTTTTATTTCAATACTTTAAGAGGCTTTTGGGAATAGTACTGATTTGTTTTTGGGGTTTTTTTTGTTTAAAATAGTTTTTACAACATAAAACTGCTGGAGGTGGGGCAGTGGTTGGCACTGGGCCTCACAGGAAGGTCCTGGATTCGACTCCAACACCAGTCGATGGGTGGGACCTTCTTTTCTTGGAGTTTACATGTTCTCCCCATGTCTGTGTGGGTTATCTCCGGTTTCCTCCCACCATCCAAAAACATGCACTGATAGGTTAATTGATTAATCTAAACTGTCCATAGGTGTGAATGTGAGAGTGGTTGTTTGTCTCTATATGTCAGCCCTGTGATGAACTGGATGAACCTTAAGTAGCTGGGGTAGGCTCCATGTGGCCCCCTGACCCTAGTAAGGATAAAGCGGGTTCAGAAAATGAATGAATGAATGAGTTAGGGGGCAGCTAGGGTGGCAGTTTCCCCCATAGACCCGCCCCTGTGGTACCTTATGACTAATGACATTTTAAAAAATTCTGAAAAAATAACCAGAGTAGTTGACAGATAAAGAAAAAATCAGTAGAAAAACAGATAACTGAACTGACTTAACTTAGACCTTAGATATATAAGGATTTAAAGCCCCCCTGTAAACTGAGTTAAGATTGCATGCTGCAAAGGCCAAGGAAATCCAGCCATCTTCGACAGTGACCTTTTAACAGAACGTTGCCCTTTTCACGGTCTGCCTCTGAATGAGCTGTGACACCTCCACAGTCTCTAGTTTTATGGATGCTGTATTGGTGCAGAAAGTTTGAAAGAAACGCACAAGTTTTCCCCTTCAACCACGTGACATCACTCCCGCTCCGACTCGCACCCACAGGCCCCCACGCAGCTGTGGGTCCCCACCGAAGTAAAAAATAGCGCAGAGTGGTCCACCGGCGGACGTGTAGTGTTTCCATTAGATGACAGGAGCGCACATGGTGGCGTCGGCTCAGCCAGTCCGGACCACTGCCCGGCCCCTCCACTCCTCCTGTCTCTTCCTGAATGGATGAACACTCTACCCACAGTACACGCCCCCTCTGTTCCATCTTCAACTCAACCTCTACATCAAGTGCTGTGTGCTGCTCTCTTTTCGGGACTTTAATGTGCGCTGATTGAAACCGGGCCGATCCGTGCAGCCGCGTAAAAAAAAAAGGAGCGATCCGACTCAAAAAAAAACCCCGGTTTACGTGCGCTCTCCGGGCTTGTTGACCCACCGCGTCTGTGTTTCTCACCTCTGTGCCTGTCGAGAACATTGTGTCCTTTTGTGAGAGGAAAATGACAGCCAAGCATCGAAAAGGGAAAAGCAATCACAAACATGAAGATAACTTCTTCAAAAATGAAATCATGGAGTCAGAAGTCCGCGCCGGGGGGAATAATTCCACCCTGTTATTGGTTTTATTTCTTATTCTTGTGATTGGAGGTCTCACCGGCGCATGGTTCTGTTTCCAGCAGCACCAAACTTTAACCTACTTGACAGACAATCTCATGGGTTTGCAGATGAAGATAGTGAAACTACAATCCTCTCACGAAGAAATAAGAATGTCGAGTGGAAAGGTAAGGATTAATAAATAAATAATTACATGAATAAATTTTTAAAAGTAGCCTGTACCTGTGGGAATATAACAGACCCTTATGCGTAAAGAGCGCACGGCCTCCATTCTGTTAGATCACTTTCATCAGCCTCTTATTTTTCCCAATCACTTTAATGATATAAGAAAAGCCACCACCACATGCCAACGGTGCACGTTGCAAGTAAGGAAAGGGAAGAAGTGCAGGCCTCTATCGGATTTCAAACTGCCAACACTCTGACTGGAGAGAGCACAAAACGCTGCTATTTCTAACATCCAGACAGCTGCTGACGTTTGGAATAAGGATTATCCTTGACCTCCAATTAGCAGGGGCATTGATTTGATCAAAAACTCAGATATTGTTCATCTATAACGTACTAAAGTTGTTATGTGCTGATGTGTATTATAATTTCACTTATGATCTTACTGCCACATAATGCTGCCAAAATAATAATACACAACATTGAAATGTGCCAGGGCTAAATTTAGTCTGTGATTTTGATACTGAACACCACTTCAGGGGCTGTTTACAGACCTTCACAGTGAAGATATCACTAAGTTGTTGTTTATTTCTTTATATATGATTAATACATGATCTGAAGCTGAATGAATGAACTGGTCTTATAGTTGAGGTCAGGGCCGTTTCTTGCTATAGGCAAACGGGGCAAATGCTTAGGGCCCTCAACTCACCAGGGGCCCCCAAAGCTGCATGTCCAGCCTCATCTGGAGAAAATTCAAAGTCCTGTCTTTACCTGTATCTATCTCATGTTTTTATCACATCTCTTATATATTTACAATATGAATGTAGGATATAAATAAAATAAACTGCAATGATAAGCTGTGGCTGGTGTTTTTGTGGCATTATTAGGTCATATCTGTTGGACTGCCGTTGCACTGTCACACAGTGATGTAGCGGATCACCCACATGATATGTGGTATGATGGGAATGATTGGCAGCTACCCACCTATCATTCCCATTAGCAAGAGTATTAAAGAAAACAAACACCGGAATGGTATCAAAAAGAAGTTATCTCAGTGGGTGTTATATTTGCTTATTTAAAGTAAACATTTTTTCACAAACATTCAAATTCTGTTATATTTATTGACATATAAAGGACTGTTGTTTTCCCTGTATTATAGTTTTTTTTTATCCGTTTAACTTGCCTAAATGGCTTAAGATGTTCCATTTTAACTGTAGCCTCTTTTGCTCATGAAGTGTAACCATCTAAAGGGTTAAGAATCTGTTCATCATACTTTGACAAACTAGGGGCCTCCACAAAGCTAGAAACAGCCCTGGTTGAGGTTCCTGTTCATGCTCTGTGCAACTATACCTGTAAGGTTCACATTCCACATTCATATCTAAATTGCTTTAGGCGACTTTGAGGAAGTGAATAGCATTCTTTAAGTTCAGAAGCAAAACAAACTTGCTCTTCCTGCTGCTTTCCACATAATTTTCAGCACCACCTTCCAATAGGGTTCAAGGCAAGTCAGTGTTTGAAAAGCCGATGCAAAACCAAGCAGGCCTGCCAGCTCAGTCTTGTTGCAGAAATATTTTATGCATCAGCAAAAAGTCAGTCTTTGTGACTCATAAAGGTTTACCAGTTCACCAGAGTCTGGCTAATTAAATGAGTTTTCAAGGAAGAACAGATACCTTCTGATGTAACTTTATGCCTTTATAGTGCAGTTTATTGGAAGTAGGGATCAACTGACAGGACCATGTGTAATGGGCTTCATGGACAGCCCCACTACTTCCCGAATTTAGAGCAGCTCCTTTATTTCCTGCTTTTATTGGACACACTGATTAATCCGGGTGTGCCTGACCACAATCATCACAACAAGAAGTAGCAGGTACCCCTGGATGATGAAAGACAGGAAATAAAGGAGCTGGTTTAAGTCCAGGAAGTAGTGGAGCTGTGCATAAAACCATCAAAACTTTAGACTGAGTTTGGTGATTAGAACTGGGATCTAAGGAGAAGTTGAACAAATATTCTTAAAAATGACTTGGAAATGCTTTCTGATGGAGTCACTGTCTGCTTTGTGATGCTAAATAATGAGTAATGCAAAGGTGAACGTATTTGGAAGTATTTCATGATGTTCACTGACACCTAGTGTTGAAGTTGCAGATTGCAAGCAACTGAAAAATCCCCCGCCACCCCCTCCAATGACTACTAAAAACACTTAGGTCCACTTTTTACAGCCAGTGTTAGAATATTAACTCTGGTTTACACTCAGACAAAGTAACTGATGGTGAACTACTATAAAGCTGAAACGCTAGAAAAAATGTTATGGGCTATGGTAGAAACAAGGCAGCCGAATGTACTTATGAATACTTTACTCCTCTTCTACTGTTACAACCCCCCCCCCATAATACCCTCTAAATCTTGCGCAATGGACCTTTTAAAAGACATTTACCCACTATGATGGAAGCAGTGTCATTATTAAAAGTTTATTACCACAACAGAGTTGCCCATGACAACCACATTGTACACTCATATAGGTTTTTAGTGTATTTTGGAGTCTATAAAAGCATGACAGTAACTGCTGTAATAAGTAAGTACTGAATAACTGACTCAATGTCACCCTGTGTTTGTTGTCAAAGCAGCAAATTTCAGAGAGCCTGGAGAGTCGCCTAAATTCATTGGAGGAGTCATACTCACTGGCCCAGAAGCAGGTGGGCATGGCCTTGGCTACAGCTGAACAGCTCAAGACATCCGACCTTCCTGCTCAGGTGTTGTCGCTACACACTGAGATGAAAACTCGCCTGGCTGAGATGCAACAAGCGACTGTGTCTCTGGAGCAGCTGAGCCAGGTACAAAAGGTGTTGAATGGGAAGAGCGACGACTTTGAGGGTCTCAGACTTCAGGTGGAAGCGCTGTCCGCACTGATCGCCGAATTATCTCAGAAAGTCGAGGTCTTAGCGGGGAGCCTGGGAGAAGCGCAATCGAGGCTGGAGGATAAGTCTGGAGAGGTGGCCATGCTGACTGAGGCTCTGGATGGACAGGCTGCGGAGGTGCTCAGACTGAAGGAGCAGCTGGACGTCTACCGGGGTCATGTGCAGGCCAGCGCCCCGGAGGAAACCCCTGACAGGTAGGCTGTGGAAAAGAAGCACCAGTTTCCACCGCTGCAGAGAAAATAGCTCACCTCCTCTGACCCATAACTTCATGTTGACTTTGTCAAAGCCGTTGTGTCTGCCACTGTCTGTGTGTTACTCTAGGCCGATGTCAGGAGGCCTCATATTCGCACTGTGAGAAGGCTTTGATCTGTACAAACATTCCCACTGTATTGGTGATTTCTTGAGCTGGCGAGTTGTGTACAGTTTTCCTTTTGTGA
Organism: Fowleria isostigma; assembly: GCA_029814645.1. Classification (NCBI taxonomy): domain Eukaryota; kingdom Metazoa; phylum Chordata; class Actinopteri; order Kurtiformes; family Apogonidae; genus Fowleria; species Fowleria isostigma. The sequence continues at coordinate 12,514,319 of JAPTGZ010000026.1, read as the reverse complement.
ATAATATCCGCTGTTTAAGGCTTATGTGAACATCAGGGATTGGTCGAGCACTAGCTATTGTCACCCATGTTATGAAGGCGTTGCTTTTATTTTAGATGTTGTGGGAAAATGAGGCCAACATATCACTATTGGGGGAGCTGCCATGTTGGTTTTGTGATGCTTTTAGAAGCTGGAGAATCAACCCCCAGAAGTAAAACATCACAAGATGTTGTACTTACATCTGAAAACTGAGTCAGTGGGAAATGCAGAAGTCTAGTTTATTGTAGGTTATGGAATATATACTCACCGATGCCAAAAACATCCTACAAATTTAAGCCTTTAAGCATTTATTGTATACGACAATTTCAAAACATTGCAATAGAACAATATTAAAAATAGATATTTCAATGCAATTCTGTCTTTCAGTGAGTTACCTGATTCTGAAGCATCACCACAGCCCATTGAAGAGGAGCAGCTTGATGCGGTACGTCAGAATATGCACGATTACAACTCAGCTATTCACAGCTTACCTAGAGAAAATATAAACACAAATTGGCCATGATTACCACCATCCATGAGCCAACTAAGTAAGATTCATGCTTATTGAAATAACGATTAAGATAAAAGTTGCATGTGTAAAATACTATCCAGAGAAAAACCTTTGGAAATATACAGATGTGATCATAGCTGTATAAGATATATTAGTGCTATACAGCAGGACATTTGCATGCTTAAACACACCTTTTGTCACATACACTGATCTCTTTACTATTTTTGTTCTCTGGGCACCCATGGGAACCCAGAATGAGATTTTCATCCTATTAATTGGATAGGTCTAATTGCCTGCTGTGGATACTCTGATGAGTTCCTTGATATTTCACACCTACAGTGCTTCATCTGTCAGGTTTTTGTCAGTTTGTTGCTGAGTTACCCAGATGCTCAGATAACAGACAAGTAAATGGTTAACTGTCTGAGCTTTAATCTGTTATAATTTAACACAGGGGTGTCACTCATTCAGGGGCCACATACAGCCCAATATGACCTGAAGTGGGACCAGTAAAATAACATAATAGCCTATAAATGATAGTGCTGAAACAATGAATTGATTAAATAGAGCCAAATTGACTCTTAAAAGAGCTGGCAATAAATTTGGCAGTCGATTCAATGGGTCTTGAGCACACGTGAAGCATACCCACATGCCGTGTAGTATAACAGAGGAAAACATGAAGCAGCATGACTGAGGCTTCAGATGTCAGCAGCCCCGTTTGGCCCAAACATAGTGCGTCGTTTGTGTAACAAAAGTTGACTTGTTGAGGGCAAACTGGGCTGGGAACATATTGTACAACTAATTTAGAATAGCCAATGCGCGTGATTACTTTAGCCCACTAGCTAGTTAAACACTATTTTTTTGAAATGATAATGTTTTCATTCATCTCCATTTATCAAGTCTCCAGACTAACATTACCTGTCGTACTCTTGCATGCTAGCCGTAACAAGTCTAAGTAGAATAGGCTAGTGCTAGCTAACTATACCTGAAGACATTGCAGGGATGTAATTATTAGTGACTTGTCTGCAAACTCTTTTGTGTTTATTCGATGAATCAATTACTAATGAAAATAATCTACAGATTAATTAATTAAAATCCTCATTAGTTGCAGCCCTATAAATTATGCCAACTCCAAACTTTTCTTTGTGTTCTACAGTGAAAAAAGTAAAATTACATTATGGAAATGTTTACATCTACAAACTATCCTTTAAAAAAATGTGAACAACATGGAATTCTTGAAATTTCTTAAATGCAATTTTAACAATATTACGTCTCAGCTTTACACATTTACATAACACTTCAGAGATCTTAATGGATCTAAAAATACACAAAATATATAATAACAGGAAGAACATTGTTAAAATTACACTTACTTCTCTTACGACATTCCAGGTTGTCCATATTTATTCAGGTTATTCCCATCTTTTGTGAATGGTTGGTTTGTAAATGTTTACATTTTTATGTAATTTTACTTTTTAACACTAAAAGAAGAGGAAAAAAATAGAGTTGTACTGGTCCGATCCACTTATGATCAAATTGGACTGTATGTGAAGTAAAATGAGTTCGACCCCTGTAACTGTTAATAGAATTCCATCTCACTGGCCAGATTGGACCCTTTGGCAGGCTGGTTGTGACAACTTTTATATGTTTGACAATCTGATCTAATGTATTTCTTGCTATCATCTTAGCCAATAGAGGAAAGTCCAACTCCTGCAGAGCCTGAACTGACAGAAGAAGAAACAACTTCAGAAGCAAGTGAAGAAGAAGAAACTGTTGGTGCATCAGCAGAAGAAGAGGTAACTGCCCCAGAGGATGAAGAGGCTGAGGCTGAGGCTGAAGAGCAAGGAGAGGTGACTGAAGAGGAAACAGCTGCACAAGAGGAAGCTCCAGTTGAAGAGGAATCTGCATCAGTAGAAAGCACCCCTGCCGAGGAGGAGGAGGAGGAGAAGGAGGAGGAGGAGGAGAAGGAGGAGGAGAAGGAGGAGGAGGAGGAGAAGGAGGACGTGGTCGATCAGGCTGCACCAGAGGATTTGACTGGTTTAACAGAACAGGAGGAGGTCGAGTCTCCAGAGCCAGAAGATGAGGGTGTAAATGTTGAAGAGGAGCTGCCTGTAGAGGAGGCGAAGCCAGAAGAAGACAATCAGAAAGCAGCTGAAGAGGTTCAAGAGGAGATCCAGGAAACAGAAAAGGAGGAGGAGGAGGAGGAGGAGGAGGAGGAGGCAGCAGTAGAAGAAGAGGTATCAGAAAAAGAGGAAGCACCAGAGGAGTCGACTCCAGAGGATGACAGCAAGGTAGAAGAGGAGGAGGCAGTGGAGGAGACAGTGGAGGAAACAGTGGAGGAGACAGTGGAGGAGTCTGCTCCAGAGGAAGACAAAGCAGAAGAGGAAATGACATCTGAGGGAGAGACTGAAACAGAGGAGAATCTTAAAGTAGAGGAGGAAGCATCAGAGGTGGAAGAACAAACAGATGTAGCAGATAAAGACCAGGGTCACAGTGAAGATGTGACGGAGGGTGAAGATGATAACGAACCAGTAGAAGATGATGTTTTACCAAATGCTTTACCAGAGGATGAATGTAAGTGGAGTAATTAAAAAATCTAAATATGAACTCTCCTCTCCTCTCCTCTCCTCTCCTCTCCTCTCCTCTCCTCTGCTATATTATACTATACTACACCATACTATACTGCAATATACTATACCATTACTACTATACTATACCATTCTATACTATGCTATGCTATACCATACAGTACTATACTATACTATACTATACTATACTATACTATACTATACTGCAATATACTATACTATACCATATCGTACCATACCATATCATACCATATCATA
>JAPTGZ010000026.1:12464397-12476850 GCA_029814645.1 Fowleria isostigma | reverse complement strand
ATAGATAGATAGATAGATAGATAGATAGATAGATAGATAGATAGATAGATAGATAGATAGATAGATAGATAGAAAGGAAGTTTAATAATCACAGAATAAAAATGCTAGCAGAGACAAGTGGAAAAGTAGTAAATAAAAAAATAAAAAAATATATAAGTAGCTTATTATGTTGTGAGAATATAATATAGTATGTATAATATGTGTGTGTGTATATATGTATATGTATATACATATATGTGTGTGTGTGTGTGTGTGTGTGTATATATATATATGCATATGTATATACTGAGTTTTTCATTCAAATCTATCATTAACTGAACATAAACCCAGTGTGTCCATCTACTGTCCAACTCAGTGGGTTTTATTGATGAATCAATGTTGCTGAAGATGACGGTGTTTCCATGGTAACTACAGAGCCTCTGAACGTCCAAATGGGTCCTGTTTTTTTCGTATCCACTTATTTACATGTATTGATAGGATTAGTGGATCAGCAGGGATTAAACAGTTTCTATCAGTAGATGGTTTTGGTAGATGGTGGATGTTTGGGTCTTTATGGGTTAAGATAAACATCTTGCAGCCAAGTCCCATTCAACATAAAAGCAATAGGTTTTGATGTTGCAGCAGCAGTGAAATAAATGCAGGCTCGGTGTAATGTGCTGTGTAATCAATGAACATGTGTTTACCAAGGAAATAGCTGTTCTAGTCAATGTTCCAAGGAAATGAAATTTAAGAGACCACTGGCCATTAAAAAGTCAGTTTACCACTAGGGGGGATTCAGCTCCACACAACCAAAGAAGGAATATATATATATCATTATAATAAATTTACATACATACCATAAAGAATGACAGTGGAAAAGACAGAAAAAGGGATAAAAGAGGCCTCTCACATAATCCACTACCAGTTGTGTCCATGATTAAGGCTTTGCTCCTCCACCAGTTTTGGTAATGTGTCACCACTAGAGCAGAAGGTTATTGTTTGTCTCTAGTAGAGGGGAAATACTTTGACAAAGAGGGTGGATATTTTTAGTCAATGCTCCTCATGAGAGACATGACCCAGATTTAGGAAATTGACCCTCTCTCAGTTTCGCTCTCTGACTTAATGCGCTCTCACTTTTCACACGCAGAACATACCGGAAAAGCCACGTTTTTCATTGCATGAGCAGTTATTATAAAGCATGTCTTTATAGCTCAGCCCCAGACTCTGCCAAAAAAGACTTGTTTTAGTCCACTTGTGAGTAATGATTAAGGATACTTCATCAGAAAAGTGGATGTTCTTGGTGAGCAGTGCTGCCTGAAATGAGCAAAAGTGTGAATTGTGATCGTATCAAATATAAATACTAATAAATTTCTTTTTTTTTTTTCCCTGGTGTCCCAGGTCTTAACAGAGCTCAAGTCGGACAACCAGAGGCTAAAGGATGAGAACGGTGCTCTCATTCGCGTCATCAGCAAACTCTCCAAATGAAAAGATGTCACAACCTAAAGCCTGTGTTCTGTATCCGTGGAAGCTCCAAACCTGAAATGGCAGAATAATTATCCTCCATGTCACACTCTTCCCCGAGTTACCATGATGGGCCACTTTGGCGACAGCGCTGAAAAAACATCCAGATCCAAAGAGAAGTGTGAAAGCACTTTTGGTCAAATTTCACCGAGGCTGCAATTGATTCAACCTTTTTTTTTTTTTTTTCCTTCGCTGGTGCATAATGGGGACCAGCTGTACAGACTTAAAGACAGGGCCTGGTTTCAATAAATCAAGAGATTTGCATGAAGATATTGTAATTAATATTATACCAACACTTCACATTTACAGTAGATATCACAATTTTTGCAACACGTTTCCTAAGAAACAAGCCTTTATATCATTGAAAATGTGAGAGAAGTGGGACCCAGGGTTAAGAAAAAAAATACACAGCAGAGATAGACGAATAGTTCCCTGTTATGTAAACTGTAAAAACTAGTAGAACGCAAACAATGAAATCACAAGATAAACTATATGATGATGAGGCTGATGGAGGCCAGTGGATTCGCTCACCTGTGGATCCAGTCCCTTATGCAAACCTGAACTGGTTTTTCTACTTTAGCACCTCAGATGATGTATTCTAGTTTGTTATTTTGGTTTCTTCACTCTTTCTAAAAGGGATTGTATTTTAGCCCTTAACCCTGTAAAACCTGACCCATTAAAAACTAGCCACAAAATTCCCATTTTTAATCCAACGGCTCGATGATCTGGTCTTGGTATCAGTTGGCATCTGTTCGTCCATCTGTCCGTCTGTCCATCTGTAAACAATTTTTCAAGAATCTTTTTCTCCAAAACTGTCAGCCAGAGTGAGTTGATATTTGTTGTGGACCATCTTTGGGCTAAGGTCTACCAAGTTCAAAGAACAGGAAGTCACTTATGGGCTTCCATTTGTGCCATGACTATTGCCCTTGAGTGACCTTGAAAGGTCAAACCCAAGGTAAGCTAAGCCCAGATTTCTCAAAAATTTTTCTCCAAAACCATCAGTCAAAATCAGTTGAAATTCATAGCAGAGGTTCATTGAAGTAAGTTTGTTCAAAAAATTGAAAAATATTGATTTTGGAATCTTTTTAAATGAATTTTCTAAATGAAAAAAAAAAACCCTTTGGTTTATAATGTGACACATTTCAAAGTGCTATAACTTCAAAACAGTTAAAGATATTGATAAAATTATTATTGACAATTGATAGGAAGTCCCATATGAGCTTTCTTTTGGTGCCTTGACATTTGACCTTGAGTGATCTTGAAAGGTCAAGGTCATCTAAGCTCAGATTTCTATAAACTTTTTCTCCAAAGCCAACTGCCAGAATCAACTGAATTTCATAGCAAAAAATTTTGAAAATGTAAAATATTTCAAATAGTTTTTTCTATACATAAAACTTTTTACAGCCTTTTTATTTCACTTGAATGGCACCATAATTTCAATATTTTTGATCTTTCAACTGAATAACAATGTAAGTGTTCTTCTTAATGTAACTTTTTGAAATTTATATAGGACTTTCCTAGAAAATGTGTGTTGGATGAGTTAACGTCTGCAGCTATATTGAAAAGGCCAAACAAAAAAACAAAAAAAACAGCCTTTCCATCGGCTGTATGGGATGATAATCCACCAGGGGACAGAAAACACATATCAGGTTATATACAACACATTTTTTAAAGAAAGTATTGATCTTGTTGATAAGATAAAAGTCTCAGAATCTGGCGTGGCAAATGTGATACAAATGGTTTTACGGGGTTAAAGGAAGAGAATCAGATACAGAGTGTGTGTATTAACATATTCTCATATCTTTGGTTCAGTCGGCATGTTTCATCTTTCTACTTATGAGTCCTTCACAGTTTTTTAATGTAATGTTTTAGCTTCCCTTATATGTTAAAATTGCTATTAGAGGTGAGAGTGAGTGAAAGATGTGCTATGATATTTTTTGTAACAGAGATATATTTATTTATTTATGCATTTCTTAGTTTGAATCTTTATAATCTTTGACAACTTTTATTCTAAAGGAATACACTCGTAACTTTGGTTGACCTGCTTTACGTCAAGTAATGAAAACACGAATACTAAAATCATCCATTTAAGCAGATTCTTTGTAATTCATCGATGACATTTTCACATTTAAAGAAGCACAATGTAAAGAAGTGGTCGTTACCTTCAGTGAACTGTAAATGTTTATGCAGTCTGACTCATATCTATGTTTTATTCTGATAATTGAGGGAAAAAAAGGCAAAATGGTTATAATCTTGCAAAAGCAACTCCATTATGATAGATGTCAGCAGTGGTCATTTTAGAGGCCACATTTTCTTATTTTATATATACACAGTGTGTTTAATACATGGAGGTATATACATTTTTTTTATGTGTTTAGGTGCTATAGTTAAAAGAATACTGTATGAGAGGTTCTTCATCATATGACTTCCGCTTAATGAACTAACCTAAAGTGGTATCATCCTGATTTTCTCCTCTCTAGTGCATGATTTTGGTATCTGTCTTCTCTTTACTTGACATATATACAATAAGTTAACCAAAGCTTGCAGTGTTTGTTTTTCTTGATAAAGCATAGTGACCTTAGAGTCCGTTTAGCTCAGCATGTTGTAATACCAGTGTTACCTTTGGTCACAGCCTTTAAAGCAGTTTACCCAAATAAAACAAAATGCAGTATGTGCCTGTTTAACCCATAAAGACCCAAACATTCACTGTCGACCAAAACCATCCACTGATCTCAACTGTTTAATAGCTGTTGATCCATTAATGCAATCAATACATGTGAATAATTGATGTAAACTACAGTTTTTCATCTTTTCATGGTTATCAGATATGACCTATTTTGATGATCAGAGGCTCCGTAATTACTGTGGAAACATTGTCATCTTGTACAACATTGATTAGTAAGACCCATGGAGTTGGATCAATGATAGTGGATGGACACACTGGGTTGATGTTCAGTTAATGAGAGATTTTATTGAAAAAGTTAGTTTTTCTTCATTTTACTCTGTTTTTGATCATTTGACAATGAACTTTAATTTGAGTTTTATGAACATTTACATGACCAGTAAATTAAATATGGAATTTTTATTGAAGAAATGCCAAATACAGAGGATAAAATTATTATAAATGCTGATAAATATCTTAAGAAATTTGAGTTTGATCAATAAAAGTGGTGGAGACACTGGTTTTATGTTCAGTTAGTGATACATTTCCAGAAAAAATAAAATTTTTCTTCAGTTTTCTGTTACAGATAAAATTACCCTAAAATTTACTCTGAGCTTTTTTTTGAATATCCACATAATCTTTGAATAAAATATAGGAAAAGACATGATTTGTAATGAAAACCTCAAAATAAACAGGATAATAATACAATAAAGGATGACAAATCACTTAAGAGAGTAGACTTTGATCAGATGGATGGAGAAACTGATTTTATGTTCAGTTAGTGATATATTTCCAGAAAAAAAAAAATTTCCTTCAGTTTTCTGTTACAGATATAATAAACCTCAACTTTAATCTGAATTTTTATGAACATCTACATGATCTTTGAATGAAATATAGGAAAATACATGATTCATAATGAAAAACCTCAAAATAAACAGGATAATATTACAATAAATGATGATAAATTAATTAAGAAACATTAAATATAGAGACAAAATTCATTTGGGAACGTCTGCAAAAGTACTACTGGGTCTTTTTGGGTTAATACGTGTGTCTACCAGTGTTGTAGATACATCGAACTATGCAGTATATTATATTGAAATGTTTGCAATGTGTTGAATGTTAATCTAATATGCACATATTGGTTTCCTCACTTTGCTTAATAAACTGTAAAAGGGATAAAGATGTTTCTGTGAGTGACTTTAATAAATATAAAGCAGCAGAGACAGAGATCATTACAAGCCCAACACACTCAACACACCGCTTATTAAACACACATCAAGTCATGGTAATTAAAAGGCCTTTATTTCCTATTGGTTTTTTTACAGAACTTGTAACACATATGATAAATTTGTAATAAGTTATTTGGTTCCCTTGATAACTTTATAAGGATCCCCAACGTTTGTCCACATAAGGGTCAAGAGGAGTTTGTGAGCAACGTTTGTGTCCAGTCAAGGGCTAAAGCATGCGATCCACAGTAGGCACAAGTACTGACATGAACACGCGCACCACGACACTAGACACGAAGAAACACAGCTAGAGGACACAACCTGACTGTCCTCCGATGCTTTAAAAGATGATGAAAAAGAGAAAGATGTGGGGGAAGAAGAAGAAGAAAAAAAAACAAACAAAAAAAAAAAGAGTCTTGAGAATACAGTTGCACCAGGGATGAGATAGGTGGAGGACTAAGCGCTCAAGAGGGAGGGTTTGGTACGGTCCTGCATGTTTGGCAGTATACAGTATGTCCACGTTGTAAACATGAAGGCCGGTATTGTTTTACGCTCAGCAAAAGCAGATTCAGTGGAGAATTCATTGAGCCTGCTTCCTATTCTGCATAATGACACTGATGGTACAAAGCTGGTTACATAGAGATGAGACACAAAGACACAAAACGGTAAAAAGCAAAGAGTTTCTGACATGTCTCTGACATTGTTTACCGATACAGTCCTACATTCTACATTAAGAAGCTCACAACACAAAAAAGTAAAAGACCGCAGGAGTGATTACACATGTGCACAAGAATACAAAGAAGAAATACAGCGAGTAATAGAGGAGACAAGACAACATGTTTCAAAGTGGTGTCTTTACCCGCTGAGAAGCTTTTCAATGCATTTTGACAACACGGTTAATGATTTACTGAACTTTGGATGGGTTCCCTTTTTAAATCCCAGTGTTTGTTAAATCAAATAAATAAATAATAGGAAAAAAAAACACTAGCTGTGTGAACAGTGCTCTAAAACTGTCTCTGCCTGCACAGCTGAAACAGCACAGTTTCAGATGCATTTGTGCATAAGGTATTGTACATCTACACAGCTATCAAAAAAACAAACGAACCTACAAGACACAGGTTCATATTGAAAACATAAAGATGCGTCATTATTACACTCATACACACACATAGATGTACATTTAGCGATGAGTTATGTGTCCCATGCGTGCAGACCTGTACTGTATTATTGGAGTTTTAAATTCTAGTGCTATGTTTTCGCACCACGTCTGCTAAAGGGCCTATAGTACGTCATCTTTTTTCACCCGCATACACAAGCACACACAACTCCCAGTCTCTGCCCCCATAGAACCTCGATGTCCAGTGGTCATGTGACTGAGGTGAAAAAAAAAACAAAAAACAAAGAAAATAAAAAAAAATAAACCATGTGAAATGTGCTATAAATTTACTTGTGATCACATTTGCCTCATCATCTGCTGGTTCTGTTTGCCTCTGTTTGCGTGACTTTATTATTTTGGCTTTGTAGACTCAAACAGTGCTGACAGGTGTAGGCAACTGTGATAAGTTTCTGGCAGTACTTCTAAAAACACACTGAAGTCTTGTGTTTAAATTCTTCTCAGTGCATTATTTGGTCACAGTCAATAGCATCGATGGGACAGTGATTAAAAGAGATTGGGTTAGAATATTGCATCAGATAATGTGTTGCAGAAAAGCCCGAGGCCTTGCGCATCACATTGAGAATTGTCAGAAGAGAAGTGGCAGTTTAACATTTAAATAAGAGATAATTTGGCAACTGAGTGAAACATAATCACATGATTTTTTTTTCCTATACTGTGTTTGTGAAAATCATATCTTTATGCATAGTTCTATGGGAGGGGTTCATTCCTAAAACATGGGCATCACTGTTTCAAGTTTCTCTAAGCTGCTTTCATTCATCACTATCTGTTATGATATTATTTTTTTTTTTAGCTTTTGAGCAAAACCACAGATCACCGGTAGTGTGTTATTGATTGTACATGTCGTCACCGGTACATTCTGCTCCGCGAGAAACTTCAAAGAGTGACCCAGTTTGGTTCGTAAATTGCACTCAGCCCAAGAATAGAACACACTCTCGTGTATATACATATATAATTTTTAGCAGTATTATTGAGAACCTATTGTGATATTATACCTATTGTTCATACTATCAAAACAAGGCATATACATTTACTAATCACAATACTGTAAAATCAGCTACCTCTATGAAACAAGGACATCAACAGCTCGGAAAGTAGAAAAACACACACTCACTCTACTAAAAACACAACTGTTCTCAATGCTCACATGTACAGTAAAATGGACTTCGCCCTCCTGATGAACAAAGACCTCTGAACGGAATGTAAAAGAGAAACACTGGCCCGAAGGAAATGAACACATGTCAGTAGTATATATATATATGTATATATATCTATATATACTGTATATATTTTTTTCATAAATCATCTCTAGCTACTCAGCTGAGCTCCTAAAGAGTTAGTGCTTGAGTTTTATGGCTTTAGTTTTATCTTATTCATTTATCTTGAATACACATACACATATTGTATTATAAACACAGTAAAAGAGACACAGCCGTGAGGGGTTTCAGGTTATTTAAATAGAACTGGAAAATTAAAAAAAAAAAAAAGTCCAAGTAAAGAAACAGAGAGAGAGAGAGAGAGAGAGAGAGAGAGAGAGATGAAGGGATTCCAAGTCGATTGTGTTCAGTGGTATGGGATTATTTGATTATTTTGGCCCCTGGAAAATGCATTTCACATGAAAGTATGATCCAACAGAATTCTTTCTAAGTCTTCTTGTCAGAACTGGCACGAATTACGACTCCTACAGTCCACCTACTGATCGCAAAATTATTCAATCCTTGTCAGATTTGATATTTCAGAATAATAGCATGCCAGAACGTTCACTTTAGAGACTTGGAGACCCCTCCTTCCCTAATATTAGAAAAAAAAAACAAAAACATCTTTTTTTTTTTTTTTTTAAGCGATGGTGACAAAACTTAAACAAGTCAAACATTGGCCTTCCGATAAGCGCTGAAATAAAATGCATGATGGATCAGCGGAATTAAACAAAAACTCTGGAGCACAAGGAGTTAGATAGCAAGCATGCGGCTACATTTTCATCCTACATGAACTCACACACAGTACTGGACGACACACTTGCTTAAGAATTTCAGGCGTGGAAAGGTTCTTATTAGTAATATTACTCTAATATTTTTATGACATTCACTCCAATGACCCTCATGGAAAATAAATACACATTTGTTTCATTTAGAAAATATACAGTGCATCTTTTTTCCCTTGGTTGTGTTATTAAAATGACAAATGACACCCATTTACGTACACGAGATATTTTTGCTTCGTCTCTAAAACATGCTCTTATGTACAGTATTTTTGTATAAACATGCAGTATCAACGTGTATGAACTATGTATATAGGCAAAACTACACACCGATGGGTTGCTTGATTGCTTCCATGTTGCCTTTTCTTTAGTGTTGCTTCATTAACAGAGGAAAATAGATTATGCGAGATGAAAAATAAACATCTGAACATGGTTGCTGCTTGTTAGAATAAGAAACAAACAAAAAAAACACAAATAAAATGACAACATTCAAGGTCCAAAAAAGTTGTGGTGCTGTTTAAAAGGTTCACTGCAATTAAATGTCGTCACTGTCTTCATTTTCTTGCACACACTCACTGTTTTTTTTTTGTTTTTTTTGCAGTTACAGTGCTAATTTTAATCGATTTGAATTATACTTTAAACAATTTATTCAGCGCTTAAAACTTTTGCTTTCCTCTTTAAACAATGTTCATCCTACAATTTCTAGAACTCAGAATATTAGTTAACAAATAACCGAACCAATTACATTCTGTGAAGAAGCTGGGAGCAGCATTAGAATAAAACACATCTCTCTCTCTATTTTTTTTTTTTTATATATATATATCAGAAGAGTCCATTGTTACGAGGAGACCTGTCTGGCATGCCACATGTGCCACAGAAAAATTCAATCTCACAACATTTCATCACAAAAAAACTACACAGATCAAACAGAATAATACCCAGTAGTGCAATTAAATTCAACAGTTTGGTAAGCTGTGTATAAAATACACATGGATCAGTGCCTTCTTCCAGACCGTATCCTTGCAATCAAGTGAGAAAAATAAGATCCAAACAACCCGAACACATACATAAAAAGCTGAGGAGAAACAAAACGACAATGAAAAACCCGCTCATATAATGCACTACCTAAACCAGCAACATAAATAATTAAAGCTCTGTTTTCTGAGGGTACTTAAACATAACATTTGGATTTAAAGTGCTTGAGGAATAAAAGTGTTTTGAAGTCAACCGAAACAAAATAAAACTGGATAAATACAAGTAAAACTGTCGAGAAAAAAAAAAAAAAAGAAATAAATGAAGAGAACAACACCGCTAACTGGAAGGCGTCCCTGGTAGTTGAAAATTGCTTATTTTGTTACTTGGAAGGCTTGTCTCCTTTATGACTGTAAGACGGTTATAGGGATTCCGTTGAAGTAAAACCCTTGTGTCAGGTCCATGACTAATGGCAGTAGCACTGAACAAGTGAGATACAGAATCAGAGGCGTTGGGAGGGGAGGTGGTAGACTGCAGGCAGTAATCGACACCTTGTAAATATCATGTCATTGGAGGTTGGAATCAGTCTCTGTTGTACCCACTGTGATATTTCCTTACTCTCTGTTTAGGTGGCTGTCAAAAAATACCTCTTTTCTAATACTCCCTCCCTTTGACGTACCATTTCATGGATAAACTAGCCTTACGTCGCTGGAAAAAAAAAAAACAAGCGGTTGAGATTTTAAATCCAACATCTTTCTCATTGAATGGAGTATCTGAATAACAACAACAACAACCCGTTTAGAAAAAAAGGCATGGAGTTTCAGTTTCCTCTCAGTTTTCCTGAGACGATGGGTGGAAGGTTAACTAATCAAAAAAGGCAGTGTGTTTGTGGGTAACTGGACGTGTGCCTATCCCTACTTGCTACCCAACGCTAGGAATGTACTTCAACCTAACAGAATCGTCTAGAATGATAACTGGCAGGTGAGGAACATGGTGCACAACACACCTAAGGAATGGACCTGCTTGTGTTATTTCTCTATCATATGGCAGTATAAAGCATTTATTATTAAGCACTATTCTAAGCAAACCGTGTCACTAAAGGGAAGGGGTGAGAAGTACAATATGAGTGAATGTATGTTTTATCCCCTCTATCACCAGATTCCCTTATAGCGCTCCTACTGTTCTTCATATTCTACTCTGTATTCTTATTAATGGAACCACAACCCCAATACAAAAATAGATCTAAAGGAAATCAACGGAGTATCTGTCCATCCTGTGACTTGTCTTCTTTTTTCAATGACATGATTTCATATATCATGATGCTCTTTTGAACTATATTTCCCATCATGTCAAATGTTATCTATGGATCTTTTTGACAGGTGGTGGCGGGAGAGGGAGCGGATGTTCAGTTGTGGTGTTCTTCTGGAATATACATTGACATGTGGGACCCGGGGTTAAGGAGGGGGAGGGGGGGATGATGGGAGATGCACGGGGAGGTGGAGGTGGGGACGATGTGTTCTGGTGGGAGTTTACTTCTTGGCAGTCAGGGCTGCAAGGGCGGCATCCACCTCTTCCTCTGGCTGCAGTGGATGCCACTGGGCGATGGGGCGACGGGGGTTGGCCAGCATGTCGGACCAGTGTTTCAGACCGGCCCCTGTGGACTTGCTTCCCACCCAGATCTTCCCAATGGCGTCGTTCTTGCCAATCTTGTCATAATCCAGCACCGTGATCACGGCTTGGATTTTCTGGGAGAATGGGAGGAAACGTATTACAGCGAGGTTCAGAGTGAGGATTACAACATGGAAGACAGGGGTGGAAAACAGAGGAACACAACACAAACTACATACAAGTGTGGCTAAAATTTACCTCATATTCGCTTCCTTGTGGAAAAATGTCATTGTTTATATGGAAAAAATACAGCTTTCTCTAATTCCAAAAAGTTTAGATCAGTGGTTTTCAATCTTTTTTGTCTCATGACCCCATTTTTTTTTATATTGCATTATTATTGGAGATTTTCCACATTTTAAACAAAATATACATATTTAAATTGTATATTCCATTAGATAAACAAAATAAAAGGAACAAACAAAAAAAGAAGAAATAACAGTCATGTTATTGGATATCTATTGTCAAAAATACAGTTCACATATTCGAGTCTGTCATTCCTTAAGCACCATTCACTGCGTCATTTTCTGTCCAATTCTGCCACTTAGTCAAAAAAAACACTTTCTTTCATTCTAAGCTGATACATAATTCTCTCCATTGTATAAATGGATTGTATAAATATCTTGTGATCTCTAACCACTGAGTTGTAGTGGGTGGTTCAATCTTGCACCAGTTTCTTGTTATTGCTTTTTTGCATGTGACCAATATTTTGGTTAAATATCGACCTTTTTCTGGAACATAATTATTCAAACTTCCAAGATGCATAACTTTACATTCCCTTATATTATATTACATATCTCAAAATGTCCTTTATTATGTTATCACTTTCCCAAAAAGAGTCCAGTTTCTGACACTCCCAGAAGATGAGTGTGTGGTGTGCTTCTTGTGACCCCATTTTAACATCACAAATTTCTGGTGACCCCAGACATTCAAAATTAAGAATTTTATTTTTTTGTTTGTTGCTCAACCTCATTTGTTTTTGATCATGTAATAGGTTGCTATACAATGGTTCAAAAAAACATACATTTTAGATGATATTTACTCTACATAATGTATACTATTATGGAATGAAGGCAGAAAAGCCAAGTGTAGATTACTGCACAAAGTGAGCATTTTATTTTCCTTGGTCAGGATATGTAGAGTCAGTGGAACTGGTATTGACAAGGATGAACATTAATACTGAACAAACTATGAATTATGGAATCGCATCTTAAATGACCATAATGAATATTTGAAAGATAATCAAGAAATTCTCAAATAGGGTTAGGATTAT
>JAPTGZ010000026.1:12377160-12390837 GCA_029814645.1 Fowleria isostigma | reverse complement strand
CACCTATGGACAATTTAGATTAACCAATTAACTTATCAGTGCATGTCTTTGGATGGTGGGAGGAAATCGGAGTACCCAGAGGAAACCCACGCAGACATGGTGCTGGGATCGAACCCAGGACCTTCTTGCTGTGAGGCATGAGTGCTAACCACTACACAACCGTGCTGCCCATTTCTGAACAATGCAACCAAACAATGTTCCTATGTAAAACATATACCCTAAAAGAAAAAAATAAAACAATTTAGCTCAAAGAAACTTCCACAACATTTTTAAATTAAATGGTTTGTGTAATTTTGCCAACATATGCCAAGAACATAAACATAGTAAAATGTAAATAACAACACTCTGATTAAGTGCACTCTTACAACATAAAAACTAAACCGCACTTGGTTTTTGAGTTAAAGCTAGATCAGAACACAACAGAACATATAGAACAAAATATCAATGAAGCCATACTCATTTAAAAAAATACTCCAATGCCCCTTAAATAAATGTCCTGCCCCTCAAATTGAAGTTTCTGAAGGTAGAGAAAAGGAAAATGAGCTGCACAACAGCAGGAGACTTAACTCTGCAGTGTCATTTTCACTTTGTACGATCATATGGTGTGTGTAAACTCATTGTGGGGTATGGCCTGGACCCCCCTGTATAACCCCCCCCAATTCCATAAACTCTCTGTCTGCTTTGTTTTACTGTCAATACATTCTAATCCGTCACAATTTACTATTGTCATATCGCACACCCCTCACACTAACCCACCACTTTAAAAAACAAAGATGTGTTTTATTATTCCTGTGAGTTGCCAACACTTGAGTTTGACACTTAACAGGTTTGCTGAATTCAAATACACACTGGGAGCCTTTTATTTTGGGAATAGCAGTAACACAATGGACAGCAGTAGAGAATAAGTGGAGAGGATGGCTCAACACCTTTAGTTTTACAAAACACCATAAGTAACCTGTCAGTCACCCAACTTGAGGTGTTCATTTCCGTCACAACATACTGCAGCTGCACACCACAGGTAGAAACACATTTCATTCCACTCTTCAATTAATATTTTACAAGCTGCTTTTACCTGATCCCACATGCTTTTGACCTCTAATCCTGATTTTTTCTTTATTATTAAACCTCAAAGACCTAAACAGCTACTGGCAACCAAAAGCATCTATTCATCAAAATGTTTAATATCGTCTGAACCACTAATCCTATCAATACAGGTAAATAATTCAGGTAAAATGTAGTTTTTCAGTGTTTCAGCAATGTCCCCTATGACCCATTTGGATGCTCAGAGGCTCCACAATGAACACGGAAACATGGTCATTTCCTGCAACATTGATTAACCTGTAAAACATGTAGTTTGACTAATTCCAGTGGTTGTAGAAGCTTGTTTTTGCATTCAGTTAACAATATGAGTCACTTTTCTTTGTTTTTTTTCTGTTTTAATATCATAATGTTTGAATTTTCTCAAAGCTTTTATGAACATCTACTTGATCAGTGAGTGAAATATAGGAAAATACCAGATTTTCACAGAAAAATGCAAAATGTAGAGGTCAAACGTTGCAAAAAATTCATTCATAAGAATCCTTTGTGTCTTTTTTGAATGTTCAGAGGCTCCAGAGTGAACATAGAAACACCATCATTTTCTGCAACAGTGACTCACCAATAAAACCTTTTAGTTAAAACAAATGACAGTGGTTGTTAATGCTTGTCTTTAAGAGCGTTCATGAACATCTACATGATTAGTAAATTTAATACAGCAAAATACATGCTATTCACTAAAAAATGCAGAAGATAATATGACAATAAATGTTGATACGTAACAATAAAGGTTAAGTGTATGGGACAGTTCATTTATCAGTTGCCACATGAAAGGTTTTAAATCTGTAAAGGTTATGGAAATTCTACAAAATAAGTTACCAGCACTAGAGTTTTCAAATGTATGAGATCTTTTCAGCATAATTTCTCTTTTATGTAAAAATGGCATTACTTTGATTTTTGTTATTTTTCATTCCTTCAGTACCACAAAGAATTCTGCAGCACTAGTGTAAGGAATTTTATATGCTGAATGCTGTGTCCTTCGCCTCCACACTGGCCTCAAAAAAAGAAAATGCAACAACCTTCATACCAAGCACCTACTCACACGTTTCTCTGTTTGGCTGTTAATACATCGCATAACTCGACCTTCACTGATATTAAAAACAAGAAAAAAAAAATTGTTTCTGATTTTTAAACCACCAGAAAATACATAGAAATTGCAAAGCAATGTTGCAGAAGTTACACAAAAATCCATATTACAGAGAAGCAGTTTAAGCTAATTTTATTTCCCATTTCACAACATTTCATGCTCACACACAGTTTGGATTAACTCATAAAGACCCCAGTGCTACTTTCGTGTCAGGTCCCAAACATTTTTTTTTCTTTCTATTTAACCTATCTTAATTGATTTATCATTATTTATTTGAATATTACTCAGTGTATTTTCCCCTTTTCACTGGAAATTGTGTAGTTTTCTTATGTTTAACTGCATATACTTCATTTAGATGTTCATAAAAACAGAGTAAATTCAAAGGTTATATCAAAACAGAGAAAACTGAAGAAAAACTTAAATTTTCAGTCAATTCTATCATTAACTAAACATCAACCAAGTGTCTCCAGCCACTGTCATTGATCCAATTCATGGGTTTTATTGGTGAATCAATGCTGTGGAAGATGAGGGTGTTTTCACAGTAACTACAGAGTTTCTGAATGGGTCGTATCTGATGACCATGAAAAGATGATAAACTGCATTGTACACCAATTATTTCCATGTATTGATAAGATTAGTGAATCAACAGGTATTCGAAATGGTCCTATCGTGTCGCCCTCATGTGGACAAACTGGGAGTTGCATCGTGGCGCCTTGAACGGCAGCGAAACGACCTCGGCTGGTTTTGTACATCGTGAATCTGCCCTTAATCTACCCTTCCCCCCATCCAACTGTCATGTGTCCTATTTGTCATTTTCTGTGCTTATGCTTAAAGAGATGTTTTTTATATAAATATATATATGCGTATAAATACATGTGTATGTATATCTTTTTTTCATCTTAATGATCCTCGCGTTTTTACTTTTCTTCCTCTCTAATTGGTCAGTACACATCCTGTAACTCCCTGTGACTGTTGTGTTTTTGTATGTTCTTGGAGTTTACCGTTTTGAAATCTCGTTGCTCTGTTGCTTTGTAACATGAAATGACAATAAACCCTCATTCATTCATTCATTCCTTTTTTAGTTTACATCAGTAGATGATTTTGGTCGACAGTGGCAGTTTGGGTCTTTATAGGTTAAAGTAGTGTTTCTCACTATGTGGGTGGGCCCCACAGGGGGGGTGTGAAGGCATGCCAGGGGGGCCATTGAATCGTTAGAACATGTAGCAGGTGGAACTAATGTTTTAGTGTTGGAGCACCTTGAACTCACAACAGACAAATCTACTGCTATGGTGATCTGTCACTAGACCACACAAAGAGTTTAGGTTTGGAGAATGAACAAGGATTGGACTGGAAAAGAAAAATGTGACATGTTTCTGTTTTTAAAGAGTGTGCACTTTAATGGTCTGAGATGTACAATGTAAATGGGCTCATTGCAGCCAATGATGTTAAAATCTTCATCTTTGTTAGCAAAATGTGTTTGTTGTTCCAAAAAAAGGAACTTTATTGTCATAGTTGTAAAATAATTGTGCATTTCCTATTTTTATTGGGAGAAATATTGTCTCAGGGAGTTTATTTGTTTTGTTCAAGCAAAAATCTAAGTTATTTTTAATTTGCACAAAAAATCATTTAAGGAAAAGCAAAAAGTATTGTTATAATATTGAAGTTTCTTTCAATGAAAGTTATAATTGTACCACTGTTACAATGTTGTTGGGGTTGAGGGAGGGCCTGGAGATGTTTTGTCCTCCAAAGGGGGGCCTAACAGAAAACAATTGAGAACCAATGGTCTAAAGGAAGAAAATAAAGATTTTTTTTCAAAATTTTTTGTTGATGTTTGCACTGCTCTAAGCCTTCTGAATGTCAGATGGGCAAAGTTTCATTTGGCAACACTAAGAAATGGCAACTCAGCTCTCCTGCAAAACCCTGTGGGAATGGAAGAGAAAAAAAAACTGAAAATGTCTACATTTCTAAGATTTCAGGGGACAGAGAAACACATTTAATGAGGCTCTGTGTTGTTTCTCTAAGCAGAAAAATGATTGTGCTGCCAGAAGCTTTTTGGAGAAGACTGGGAGGAAGAAGTATAGAGAAGAAAATACATACAAAGCCTTTGAACTCCATTTTAAACAAACAGAGATCTTGATGGAAGATGTGAACTATTGTCAGATGATTAGAAAGTCTATCAAATGAAAACACAGTGTCTAAATAAGTTTAATACTGCAGCGAGGCGAGGCGAGGCTCTTCACACCTTTCTAGAGACAAGATTCAGTTGTATTGCCGTGTGCTTGATAATGTTGAGGTTGTAATTTAAGAGTGATTTTGTGGCTCTTCAGGGACTGGGATGAAACTGTCTTCATTACTGGCTTCCTAGCTGTATACAGACAGGCTTGGAGCGAACATGGGGTGCATTTCAAATGCCTCTGCGAGATCCCTCAGTAACATTTGGCAAACACATTCTGATCAAAGAGCGGTGTAGGAAAAGGATGAAAAGATAAAGAGAAAACATATGGAGGGCACTGGAAAAAGCACGTCGGTTGCTTTATTGTAAATGCACGCACAGCTTTGGGTCTCAAAGCAAAGAAAAGGGAGTGTGTTGCAGGAGACTAGATGTCAAGTACTCAGAACAGCCTCGGTGATGATGAGGTTAGGTGACAGGGGTGCAAGCGGAGCAGTGTGATATAGATGTGGTCACCGGCCAGGAAATATCACCCTGGAGACAGAGGAGCCAAACAGGTTCCTGAGCTCTGACAGCACTGAAGACGAACACGCTCATACACAGCAGTAGCCTGGGTGCGTTTAATACCCCCTCCACACAGATACTCATTCACATCCATGAGATATTGCTAACCTGATTCCATCTTTGTCAAACAGAGACGTGTACTGGCATAGACATTCCTAAACATTTATGCTATAGCGTGGATAACATATCGAGTATCCTTGATGCTTGTTGTTTGTTCTATTTCTTTCAAAGCCGCTGACAGGAGACTTTTGGTGTTTCATTTTTCCTGCTTTATCTCTAACAAACACAACAGCAGCAGTAGCAGTAATGCTGCTCAGCTTATGAGTGTATTTAACTTTATAGTTGTTTTTTAAGGTCTGTTTGTACTTAATGTGTTAGGTTAGTTCATTTTTACTCATTGGAGTTTATGTAATGACGTCTGTTAAAGTCATGGTGAGTGAAAACAAGAGCCAATTGTTCAGAATTATTGAGTACAAATTTTTTGTTGAGGAAAACCTTATGGACTTATTACAGCAGTTTGTCAAGACAAGTAATTGGTGCCTATCTTCTTTTAACATTTTCTAATGTTTATTAGATTTAGGTTGCAGGCTACATTTTCCTATAATTTCCAACATATTTTCATAACAATGAGGCTGGTCATTATCTGTTTGCATTTGGAAGTTTTGTTTACATCTGCATCATTTGGCTTCAGTTATTGAAAAATCTTGGTTTCAGATGCTGAAGATTTAGTAGTAGAGTAGAGTAGAGTAGGGCGACATGGTATTGGAAAAAACTGACATTGTGATTTTTTTAACCCTACAATACATTATGCAATATGAAAAAATACTCAGGTGGATATAATAGCTGTGTGGGGCTGACATAAATGGTCAAACAAATTAGTTGTACTTCTTCTCTTGTGTCAACAATTCCAAGGCACTGTCGACACAGAACATGATGCCTTTCAATATCATCCTTCTTGTAGCCCAAATAATTCCAGATAACTGATATTGCTTTTCTTGTTGGCACCAAGTCTTCATTTTTGGTGATTGTCAGGCTGACCAAGCAGTCAAGGCATCAGAAAACAATGGAAGAATAGCATTCCGATGGAGGCTCTTTTTAAGTTTTTCCAAATTATTTGCCAATAATCAAACCAATGCAAAGGCAAATGCAGCATTCATCCTACCTTCTACTTTTACAACCAACTGGGAAGCTTTTATAGCCCTCCTGCCTCTAGTGGTGAGAACTATCCATTTTACCCAGGGGGGAAACATTTACACATGCACAGTCTAAAACACAGTGAACTATATCATCATAACCCATAATAATCTATATACACATGCTGTTTACAAACACACCCAATTATACAATAATAAAACATCATATCCAAATATATACATAAATATTTACAAAAATCTCAACACCAAACACGTCTACTAAATCTAACCACTGTGTGAGAAACTCAGGTGGAACCATAAAAGGGCCATTGGATCCCTGGGGACTGTTTTGCCCAACAGACCGTTCTACCATCAGGAAACCAACACCAGTAACCTAGCATCATCTGTGCATTCATTTTTATAATAACAGTTATACGTCAGTATATGCTGCAACTGGTATGGCAGCTATATTATCTTAATTAATTGCCAGTGTCTCCTTTCAGCCCACGGACTGAACGGCAGACCCGGCTCCCACGGCAGGACACACTTCACAGACGGACATATATCGACATCGTTTTGTCATTTTTAAACACTTTAATAAATACTTTTTATATTAACTAAAATGTGTGTGTGTTTATTTTCCCCTTTGAATTCTAATACCCCATTCTAAACACATTTAACAATCATTACACCAATACAATAAATACCTACAAATCACCAGTAACGGCAGCTCGTTTTTAGTGATTTTTTTGTTGTTTGCTGCTTATTTTTTAATGTTGTTACCAGCGACTCACTCCAAATTGATTAAGAATGATTGTAATTGATGGATCGCTTTACACAGTGTGTGTCAGGTACTGTTGAAATTACATGAGAACACGATGAGTTCATTTGCTTCCTACATTACAGGACCTGTGATGTGACTATTGCGCACACATACATTGTGATGACAATATTCAAACAATATATTGTGCTGTTCTAGAGTAGAGTCTACTGGTGTATGAGTGTGTGCATGAATGAGTGAATGTGACGCTTTGTATAGCACTTTGGACACCATGAAAGGGAAAATTGCTATTTAAGTTCAGACCATTTAGAAGAAGAATCACACTGAAATTTGTCCTCTGCCTTTAACCCATCACTAGATCATGCATGCATCACACACTGGATACTAGGAGAAGTGGGCTTGCCACATTAGGTGCCCGGGGAGTAAATGTGGTGGTGGGGGGGTAAGTGCCTTGCTCAAGGACCCATCAGCCAACAACTTTCCAGGGACTCAAACCAGTGACCCATTGGTCACAAGCCATCTCTCCAGCCATCTTATTAATATCTTGTTGGTGGCACAGTGATGCAGTGGTTAGCACTGTCACAAGAAGGTCCCAGATTCAATCCTAGTTACTGGATTTAGCTTGTTCTCCACATTATTCTCTTGGAGTAATCAAGCTTGCTCACAAGGTTCAAAGACATGTATTGTAATATGTAAAGGTAAGTTTAAATCACCCATAGGTGTGAATATAAGACTGAATGGTTGCCTGTCTCCATGTATCTGTCCTAAACTGACGGCATATGCTGGGGTATGGGGGTGTGTGCTCTGTAACTACCTGTAAGACAGAGGATATTTCTACAAAATATTGTTCATTCATCTGTACATTAACAGGCATTCCCACATGTTATGTATTTTTGTATTTTTGAATGTTCCATGTTCATTTATGGCAAACAGTAATTTACTGAGTTGTTTTGAATGCCTCACAGTATTCCTGAGGTGTGTGAACATAAACTGACAGAACACTGAAGCAGAGGGATGGTGAAGGAGAAGAGGAGCAGATTCACTTAATTTTGCCAACTTGAGTTAAGAAATAAAAACCTTTTTTCTATATAGGAACCCATGGACTCTTTTGTGCCACAAAACTGCAACATACTGAAAAGTGAAAGTGAAACTTAACATGCTTCGAACATCTGACCCAGCTTCTGTGCCTCTATTATACTCTGTTGTCATATTTTGTTTTGTTTTATACAGCGGCGCAGAATTCACCTGTGTTTGTGTTCTTCACATAGGCTATTTGTATTTGTTTGGTACGTCTCCATATTGGCACCATACCAAACGGTTCAGTACAAACAAGTGCACTGTTACACCCCTAGTAGTGAATACATAGAGAAAACCAGATGGCTGGCCAGGCTATGTCTCTAGTTGATATTTTGATTAATAAAACTGCTTTTGTGAAATCTTGTTTGAACAAAATATCTCTGTGTATTTTATATATCACTATTGAGCCAAAGTCCATTAAGATATAATTTTATTGATCACCCAGCCCTACATTCTACATTGCTTTCATAGTAAGCAAAATAACAGAACAGGCACACATCTGTAAGGCAGTGAAACTATGTTAAAAATAAAACAGAACCACTGCAAAAACCAAAGATATCATGTTACACTGTGTATCCTCTTCAAAGGGTGTGAGAACAATCACAATATGTAGAAAACAGTGAATAACAACCATAAAACTGTAAGGACAGTTACTAAATGTTCACCCTGTAGATAAATGCACTCCTCTGTCTTCTGGTGGATATTCAGACAGACTGAATCAGAGTCAGACCAGATGTGTCATATAGGAAGGTGTTTTGTCACAAATTGGATGGATAACAGAGCTGTGGAGCCAGCGTTGAGGCATTTGGCTGTGGCGTGCAGCTCAGTGCAGAGTGATTGGAGACAGGGCCGAGGGAGCAGATGGGATGGGGAGGCAGAGCTGGACCAAACCACTGAGTGCGCTTCCTTGGTTTTGCATCACAATCTCACTTGAGTGATTGTCTCTACTCGGTCTCCTTCCTAAAGACTGATTCCACACAGATCAACCCAGCCTCCTCTGTTCTAGCAGCGTTGCAGCCGCTTGCTCTTCATACCAAGTTATCTCCGCCTTTAGCTCCACCCTCTTAACATTAATTATGCAGCTCAATGCAGCACTCTGAATCCCTACCGCAGCTCACCCACTCTACAATACTCTACTGCTTTCTCTCACTCTCTACAGTTCTGTTACACACACAAACAAACCGGTGTGTCTTTTTCCCCTTTCACCTGAATTTATACTTAAAGATAACATCTTTCTCCTAGCATCACCATGTGAACAGTATGCTGCTAAAGGGACTAAAGAAATGGCTAGGACTAATCTTTTTCTATATATTTAGCTGAGGGAATTGATCACAGTTTTTGCAGTAATATTTGGTTTGACATCCATCTAAGAAACATCACAAAAAAATTTGGAATAACGGTATATTAAATCTATTCATTAACTTTCATTTTCAGTCAAATGCAACTGAATCCTTGTACATAAGATGCCATACAAATACAGTAAACTCAATATTTCAGAACATCTGATACATTTCAATGAATATATTTACAACCTGAGCTTTTTATCTTTAGTTGCTCCAGCAGCACATATTGTGGCTTATCACTTTCAAAGCCCACCGCTGATTTCAGTGCAAATCAGAGGCAAACACAGCCTGATGCAGCAAGGCAAACACATTTAACAGCTCAAACACCTGTGAGGCAAGGTGTAATTGACTCAACTACTCCCGAACATGGTGAGAGACACAATCAGACCTTGTCACATGAAGCAGCGCGAGTCCCCACTATGCAATGTGAATCAGCTACATCAGCAAAGTAGAATGAAACTGGAGAAAATACTACAAGGGAAACTCTCACGCATTAACCGTCCACCCCCTAGGCAGGCAGTGGGACGGAAACATAGCAACTGTTTATGGGAGCAGAAACATGCTTCTCCCTCATTTCCTAGAGCTTTCACGTGATCAAGATTCATTTCACATCTGCATATATATGCTTATGTGCTCATGTGAATGTGTATGCATGTTTTTGTGTGACAGAGAGTATTCTTTGCCCATTCAAAAGCTGTATAATTAAGCCTACTTAAATGTGAGGCTACCCTGTGAGTCACTCACACTGCACACTCCCTGACTTAAACAGAATTGTGCTTTTTCTTTCACGTGAGCCCACAACTGAAGGGGACCTTTCCTGTTATCCCTATCTGCCACCCAGAACATTATCAATGAAATGTCAAACCACAGGATTACAAACAGCAGCTATTTAAAGGCACATGTTGTTTGGCTCCCTATTGTTGCCATTTCAATGGCTTCAATAAAGTGTCTGCCCATGTTTGCAAAGATGCTACCTCTGAGACAAAAGCAAACAGTAAGGCAGATGTTCCTAATGAGGAAAACATTGCCAGGGAAGGTAGGATCATTCAGTTGGTATCGGGTAAAGTGAATGTGTTATACGCTTACATAATCCAGGGGGAGCGGGAATTGACTACTCCCTCTCTCTACATGACAATGCGCTGGCAGGCGCAGGTCGACTAGTTTGTCATGAACACCCACCGTGTTTCTCTCAGTTCTTAAATAATCTATGCATCACTGGACATCCTGAAAGCACAACGGCGGGTCAAAGCCTCTTCGTAGGTTGGTGATCATCAGGCAGCCCTCTGTGCTGTGCAGCTCTGCTGCTGCTGCAGGGGTCTTTTCAGTGCATGAAACCGGATGGTGAGCAGAGAACACAGCGGGGGCTGGGCACTGCAATGTACTGCAGTGCTCGTAGCTCTGCTATGCACACCCACTCTCTTCCATTCTTGCTCTGCCTCTGACAATCTCTCAATCTCTACCCCTCGCCCTTCTCGCTCGTACTTGAACCATTTGTCTTGCCTTCCACTCTCCACTTTCTTCTCATTTCTTCTGTCCTTCCCTTTGTCCTGTGATTTTTATGCCCATTTCTCACTAGACTTTTTGAGCCAACTGTAACTCCAGCGCTGCCCCTCATAGTCATCATTTAAACCACTCTGTCCTCTGTCGCTCGTGCACACATGAACTTGTGAACACATTTACACATAGAGGGAAAATACATCCTGTAACCCTTTTGAGGGGAAAGTGATAAAGTGCCCTGTCTCTCATTCTGTAGAAAGCACATGATCAGTGTCCTTCTGACACTTCACTGTGTTTATCTGAGTGTCACTGTCATACTCCCAAGAGTGTCTGTTAACCTCAAACATCTGCAATGTCCTCTATTTGTTCTGTACAGCCTAAACAACTCCCAAATCATTCATGTCTAGAAGTAACACAATTGTTGCTACACTTGTCAGGTTTACAGCACATCTCTTTATCCTGACATGCAGAGTTTTGTGATTGTTACTAACTGTAGTATTTCACAGTGACAGCCGTTGTGGCTCCGCTATGTTACCCACAACATCATTTATAGGGGCACACTAAACGCCCATGTGGCACAGCCTGGGACAGTGGATGTCAAACATAGAGGATGAGCAATGACAAACCAGACATCTGTTCTGCTCCTCAAATAACAACAACACTTTCAGAAAAAGTAAGTTCAGATATATAGTACAGATGCATAAGATTACACAAAACACTATACAAACACACCTTGAAAGATAGCATATTTTCCTCACAAAATAAATTTCTATTTTCGCATCATTCATATCAAAATATAACCCTCAAAAATCAATCCAGGAAGCTGTTAAAAACAACTTAATCAGTCTGTAGTACTGGTATATCAGAAAATACAAGGGCGAAGTTTACATCAGCCACATCTCCCCAGCCAGGATGGTCAAACGTCCTCCAACTCCCACACTCTGTTTGTATCTTAAAGAGGGATTTTGGGTAATTCTCGAGAACAGCAAGAGGTCTCATTTCCGTTTGTCATTAAGAGCTGAGGTTTCTGATCATTGCTATCTGAATGAGTTTCGCAGTATGCCAGCTGCATCATGCAGAGACACTTTCCTGGTCCCTCTCAACCATGACATGAAGCAAAGCTTTGTGTCCCAGCATGTGTCAAAACTGTATGGGCTGCAACCATTAAAAGGTTTCACCAGTATTTTTTGACAGATTCAACATAACACCAATGTTTTAAGACCTCCTCAACTGTTTAATGAATGTTTCCTGGGAAATCTAATTACAACTGACTATTCAACATAGCATGAAAGTTAGCATGAAATCACTGAACAATACAATGGAGTCTCATTTTGATAAATCTCACAGAAAACTCTATTACATAAACACAAGTCAAACCTGAATGGTTTTGCTTCTGCAGTCAAATTTAATCCCACACTTTGATGTGTCATTTTGAGCTTTGCAGTAATAAAGACAGTAGAAGAAAACCACAGTACAAGCACTCCCACCTGGAGTATACTCTGGTAATACAGGTAGACAAGGACAGGACAGAGGTTTTCAAAATGAAACAGCTAGCAGTAAAGGTTCTTTGTGCCTCTGCAAAACACAGCTCTCTTTGAGATGAAGTGTGTTCTCGAAGAGGAGAGGTGCATGAATAATGGAAAATGTTTTCTCCATGTCTTCATCTGATAAATCAAAAGAACGGATGTGGAGAGACTGCTGCGATGTCAAGCATACAACTAAAAAGGTGTAGAGCTACATCATTTATTAACTGGACATAGTTACATTTATTCTCATTAACTATATTCCGACCGTCATGAAACACCAGTTTACTTGAAACAATATAAAGGACGTCACTTATTATGGCTTTGTGCTCTGTCCATGGTGCTGAAATGGCTTACACTTCTCTTCCCAGCTCTTCTTCCTCTCCCTCTGAGCCTACCCATAACATCACTGCTCAATAATTTAAACACTGTATGCCTTCTCACAACTAATGTCATCAAGTCACTTGTATTTTTGCTCATTTCTAAATAACACCAACAAACCACTGCCTACTGTAATCTTCTTAAACCACATGTTCAGGGTGCCCACACAAAATACACCAAGTCCAGGCATTATTACCTCCCATTCTGCACCAGGCCAGCGTGCACAGACATCTTGCACAGAGAAAACACACAGTGCCCACTGCTGGACAGAATCAAATTTTCATTTATCGAATTATGAAGGTCAGATCAGTGAGATTTCACCCAAAAAAGCTGTGAAAGCAGTAAGATGAAGCTGGTTATGTACACCCACTTTATATGTAAGTGACATTATTTTTCTGTCTTATATTATTCTGTACAATTATTCACTTTTTTATTTGTTTGAGCCAATCTCTGAATAATCCTAAAATACACCTTAAACATATAAATCCACTTGGGAAAGTCAACAGAATACATTACAATGACATTTCCCCCCCTTTGTTTGATATACTGTAACTAGTATGTCTGCTTCACCCAATCAGAGAGCATACTTTTGCTGCAGGCTCAGGCTAAAGGAAGTCCCAGAACACCGGATAAACAAAACAAAAACTCACCACCAGGCACAAAGGCTATCATGGCTATTTCAGGCTATTATCTAAGCCACTGACACCCAGAAAAAAACAATGAAGGGGATGGGAAGGGAAACAAAAACATGCCACAGTGTATACAGTATTTACAGTACATGGAACTAAACTTTGTTCTTCTCCTATCCATGGACAGAGGAGGGGGGAGTTAAACCAGTATTGGCCATTTTAGAGAGCAGGTATCTGGTTGAGTTGCTCTGCCCGGCACAGGCTGGATGCTGAGGCAGCTCCGCTCAGGGATGTAATGGGATACTGCAGCACTAGAGAACCGTGTGCACAGAAACTTGCCTAGAAGCATCAGGGAGTCCCGCACTAACCTCCCCCCCCCCCCCCGCCCGACCACCCC
>JAPTGZ010000026.1:12346410-12364430 GCA_029814645.1 Fowleria isostigma | reverse complement strand
AGGCAACCATTACCAGAGTTACCATGCGTGTAAAGTAATGGTAAATGTAACTATTACCCGCTTTAACATAACGTTTACCGTTCAGGTAAATCCCATTTTTCATGCAGTGTGAGGAACACCAGGAGCATTGTCCTGAGAGAAAAACTAGTCCTCAGAGTTTAGGAACATTGTCAGAGCACAAGTCCAATAGTTTTCAAGAGTTAGTTTTGGATTCCAGTTACTTTTGTGGTACTAATAGCACTGTATTTGCCACCCAGTTAGTCCTATTGGAAGAAGACAGTGATGGCCCTGTAGTAGTTTTTGTACTTCTCTTTCTTAAATAAGACACGGATCAGATGTTTTTTTCAGTAGAATAAGGTGTTTTTGTGTTGGAATTCAACAGACACAGGAATGGAATGGCTGTCATACATGCATGCACACATGATGATTACACAGAAAATTGTAGTGGTCTATTAATTTTTTCCAGAGCTGTATGTGTCCAAGTTATTCCAAGACAGGGTCAGTATTTCTGTTTATGGTATCAAGATATTGTGGTTATTTAGATCATACTAATATTTTTTCTTTAACCCATAAAGACCCAACTACTTCTGTGTCACTTCCCAAATAAAATTGTCTCTATATCTAACCTATTTTAACCATTAAAAACCCAAACATCCACCATCTATCAAAATAATGTACTAATATAAACTATTTAATTCCTGTTGATTCACTAATCCATGTGAATAATTAGTGTAAATTGCAGTTATTCAGTTTCTCGTGGTCATCAGACCCATTTGGATGTTCAGAGGCTCTGTAGTTAATGTTAAAGTAAAATCTGGTAAAGAAAGCTCTCCTCTGTGCCACTATTCTTCAAATTAGCAGTAATTCACCATAGATCTATGATTTGTTGAGATATTTCTTCAATGACAGATTCTGGACATGCAACTTTTGTATACAGTATGTACCATTAAGTTGATTTTTTCCCCCAGGTTTATATAAATGGGCCATTTTGCTGCTCCACAATGCAAGATACTCTCAATGTAGAAGCTGATCTCATGTTCACATCCCAAAAGCTGTCCCTAGTTCATTAAACATTCACTCCTCTCTCTTCTTTTTTAATGTGACTTTCTCCAGTGTCTACCATTTTTCAGAAACAACAGTAATAGCAATCACATTATTTCACAGGATGTTACATTTTAGCATGTTTTCTTTATAATTTAATGTCTATAATATGTAGGGGAGAGTGGAGTGATTTGTGCCAGTTGTTTCTAAAAAAACCATAGAAGAAATTGGTCATGTGACCACATATTTGTGAAGAGCCATTCAATGCATTCTGCAAAGAAGAAAGACACATAGCATAAGAGGTAAGCACATTTTAGCAAAAAAACAAACTGTTGTTGCCTTTCAAAGTAAAATTTCTATAATCACTTTTTTTTATTATTGTGTCTGAGCGATTAACATGTTTGAAAACATTTCACATGTTATTTTTAGTACTTAAGTAGGCTACACAATGAGTCTATACAGTTAGCATGATGTAAACTGCTGGATCATGCTAGTTTTTCAAAATGGGGGTGGGGGCTTGTGTCAAAGAGCCTGGGTTAAGTTGTACCAGTGGTGCATACTGATTTCAGTTCTGAGTTTATATTATGTTATTAAAAAGCAGTTTTATTCATTTTTTAAGTGGCCTAAGTCATGATGGGATGTTCAGAATTTGGCTTAAGTCATTTTTATTCTTATATGTTAAATAATTGAGTGTTCTACGTATGTCAAAAGGAATCTAGACATTAGAAAATATGACTTATGCCAATAGTTTAATAGGCTAAAAATAATTAAATAAATCTTAAATTAGTATTTTTTTTTTTCCATTGAGTTTGTCTTGCTTTTATGTATCATTCTCCCCCAAAGGCACAACTTACCCCACACTGGGGACTAGTTGAACCACGAGACCACTTTTTTTTTTTCCCTAAAAGCCATGTTTCCTAAACAGTTTGTTTTAAATCCAAAATTATTGTTCACAGGCGTACATCACATCCTGAAATATATGTACATACTTAAGTTGCAGGCATTACTGTCATGGCCTCACTTTAAAGTCACTGAGTAAAAACTGGTACAATTTATCCCTTAATAATAATGTAAATAATAATGTAAAGGGCTTTGGATGCCTTGAAAAGTGCTATAGAAATCTAATCCATTATCATTAACTACCATTATCATCATATTGCACAGGCATCCAGTTCCTTTGTTTGCAAACTTAGAGCAAGAAGTGTTTATTTTCAGTTCCTAATCGGAGCAGAGATTTCTGTGTAGGGATTCCGCCACCGTTAAAACATTCATACTATGTTAATTCTCCTCCTGTGCCCTTCAAAGTACCGGCCTGGATGTGGAGTTGGTCCCCAGGTACCTCTCAGTGTCAGTCCAGTGCTTGTAATGTCCTTACATGGCTCATATGCAGGAGAATGAATTTCTCTACCGGGACAATGAAGGTGAATATCAACGCTCAATAGTTAAACAGCCGTCATATAAGTGTGGATCTCTTGATGTGCTAATGCTAATATTAATGCTAGATGCAGTGTGTGTATCAGGATGGGTAAAATACAGAGACCACATGTGCCTACGGGGATGATAAAGTGAGTTAACCTTTTTAACCTTCATTACAAAAGGCAAATACACCTTTACGTCCTCACCCACTGTTTGATCTTTTTACTGCACATGAGGATAACAAGCAATAAAGCTGACCACATTTAGTAGCGTCATGTTATGAGTAACTTATCATTAAGCAGAAGGCTGTGTTTCTACTCTGTGGTTTACCATCTAAAGCCTTTTTTTTTTTTTTTTTTAGCCCAGAGTGACTAACAATTGTGGTTAGAAGTAATGTCATGGTGTCATCACTGCAGAAAACTTCTCTCATGGGAGATTGGTGCAAAAAAAGACCTTAAAAGCATTACACCTGTAGCTTTTTAGGACTTGACCCATATTTAAGTAGCACAGAATAAAATGTCAGACAGCAAGAATTTAGATCACAGTATTTTCTGATAATGTCACAATATATCCAGGTATTTTGGTCGGGAAGACAGAACACAAAGACATTCTATTTTATTTTATTTTTTTGTTTTAAGTAAGCAATCATAAAAAGGGTGAATAATATATATGTTTTTTACAAGTTTACAAATTAAAACTAGTGTAGTGGTACTTTCTGTATATCATTCAACAAAAGTGTATATTAGATATGTATAGATTAGCTTTAATACAATGATTTGATGTTTCACGGACAGTTCCGATATTGGATGCACAAGACAGGCCTCACTCCTTTTCATCAGAAAGTGAAAACAATGGTGCATAGACCGGTATGTTTAGGATTTGTACATGTTTCAAGGTCAAATTCAAGCATTTTTAAGGCTCATTTTCACATTTTTCCAGCACAGCACCTTATGGCTAGACTAAAATACATATCTACATGAATACATATACAGTACTTATTTTTTTCCACTTTTTATCACGTTTATTGTATTATGCTATAAACATCTAAAATTATGTTTCATAATAGCAAAAAGTTTAGAAATTAAAGGACAAAGTTTTATCCAAAAAAAAAAGGAAGCTACTTAGTGTTCTTCAAACACACCTGTACAGGGACAAAGATTAAGATAAAAATGTACCTCCAGTTGACCTTTTTTTGAGATAAAGTTGTATTTTTCTAAATGTATCACCTCTCTGTAAGTAGCTTTGAATTGTCCTCTCATGTGGCAGAATTTATATTAAAAATGAATAAATAAATCACAGCACAGAATCCTAATTGCTAGCACTTCAACTAAAATTCAAGCACTTTTTAGACCTTGAAAACACATTGAAATTCAAGTATTTTCAAGAATTTCAAGCACCCGTAAAAACCCTGTATGTTGCCCAACATGCTTACACAGTGGGTAAGGTAATGATTTTATGATTCAAAGGCAGAAAAAAATTGCCATGTTCTGGTATTAGATGCATAAGAAATGTATTTGACATACAAGACTTCAATTCTCGGCTGTTTTTTACCTCATGAATATACCATGAAAGGGAGGAAAAAAATCAACTGAAAGCACCACAGTTTCAATTTTAGCATTTATTGCTTTCCATGAATACTATGATACAAGCTCAAGCATTCAACCTCCAGCAATTCTCAGTTTTACAAAGGCAGTGGACATGTATAACAATTCTACAAAAACTCATTTCCAGAGACATACTGTAAAAATCTATCAAAATGACATAAACTGTAAAAGTACCTTGCATTCTACTGACAGATGCAGATGCAGGAATGGCTTCCCTTAAGCCAAAACAATACCTTATCTACCTAAAAACATTTCTACTGGCAGCTTTGTCTTGTTACATTGGCTTCATACAGTTACATAATAAAACTGTGACATTTTACATTATATCCTTCCAGGGGTCAATACTAACAAGTGCAAGATAATGTTAGTAAGAAATACATTTAATGGCATGTGCTTCTTTGAGAAAAAGCAAACAAACAATCTGTGAAGTGTTGCTTTGGTGTCCCTAATCACCTTTAAGAGAGACACATTCATAAGAGTGAAAACAATGATGCTTAGAGCAAAACACAACTCAGGCTGACATTTACTGTAGGAATTACATGCCAAGAAACTAATGATTAATGAAATGACAGAATACGTCAGTTATTAAGGTTAAATTATAACACTATAATATAAAAAAGAGGAAGAAAACATTAGAAAAACTTTTAGTCAACAGTGAAAAAACCCAAGTCTCTATAATCATCTTTAGATCACTTCCATCCAGTTTTAAGACCTGGGTCCAGTTGTTCAGAAGGAATCTGATCAGGGCTCAGTTGCTGGATTCAGGAAAATCTCGGAGAAAGGACTGTGGAAATGCACTCAATCGTATGATCCGGTCTTTTTTAAATCAAATCTTCACACACGTCTGTTTTATATACAGATTTCCAGTTGGGCGGCCGTGGCTCAGGATTTAGAGCAGGTCGTCCAATAACCGGAGGGTTAGTGGTTCGGTTCCCGCTCTGTCTCATTCATGTGCTGTTGTGTCCTTGGGTAAGACACTTCACCCACCTTACCTCCAGTGACGGCTACTCACACTAGTGTATGGATGTGTATGAATGTTCGGTGGTGGTCGGAGGGGCCGTAAGCGCGGATTGGCAGCCATGCTTCCGTCACTCTGCCCCAGGACAGCTGTGACTACAAATGTAGTTTACCACCACCAAAGTATGAATGTGAGTGAATGAATAATGGATTCATTGTACGCGCTTTGAGTATGCCTTAATAGAAAAGCGCAATATAAATCAAATCCATTATTATTATTTCTATTTGTATATATGCATTATTTGTGGGTCAAGTATCAAGCCTGACTCTTTCAATTAAACTTTAAACAGAAGGGGGGTTATCTGGACTGTTTCAATGTGCAGTTTTCTGTCTCTTAAATAGAGTAATGACATGCTGCCTATTCTGCAAAGTGGCATTTACAGAGCCAATATCAGACACTGTGATATGTGGCTCCAGTTTGGATGTGGGCTGGTGTGATCCAATCCAATGCCGCTTTGAGAAACAGGCACAAAACAGACTCCCTGATCCAGATCTGACATTATGAACAACTGAGGCCAGGTGACGTTAGTGGCCTTTGAACATTTGAAACTGAAGGGCACAAAGAGATCCTTCTATGTGGATCTTCAAGCTTCACATCATTTCCGGTCCTGATGTCTAGAAGTCCACAGTGCTACAGAAATATACCTTTGTTGTGGTATCATACAGTGTAAACAGTCAGTTGGTAGGCTGGGCATCCGGTTAGTCATGTTCCCCGGGCTCGATAGCTGTCTCTTTGCTGTTTGAATAGTCAGCGTCGCCATCTGTTGACAAGTCAGATGAACTGCTAGATGAAGGGGCCGGCTTGTCACTGGGAGGCCCCTCTCCATCGCTGCTGCTGCTGCTGCTGCTGCTGCTGCTCTCCACATTGTCCTGTTCAAGGCTTGTGCTCGACTCTGACAGAGCAGGTTGTTCATGTTGCTCAGGAGTGCTGTCGTTATCCTGACTCTGGACAGCCTCAGATTCAGACGAGTCTCCTTCTCTGTCTGACGTTTCCATGTTGGTGCTGCTGGGCTCTGAGGAGCAAAATGACATTTTTTGTGTTCAGAGTCTAACAGTCGAACACAGGGATAGGGATGTAACAATGTGAAAATTACATATCACGGTTATTGTGACCAAAATTATCACGGCTAACATTATAATCGCGGTATTGTTGAAATGTGCTCAATATGTCCAAAAAGTACTTCTACACACACTGAAATAAATTAAACAAGTTTAATTTAAAAGAAAAAAACACGCACAATGTAGTTGTTGGCAGAAACATTGTTCACTTGAGATTAAAATGTCAGCATACTTACTTTGGTAGAAATCAAATGTGTATACACCAACATTATACAAAGTAATGTGGATGTAAGAACAATACAACCACATGAAAACAAATCCATACTGGAAGTATTTAAGAATTACTGTGCTTTTCACAGTGTGGTAATCGATCACGGTTTTCATGATAATTAGAATTGAAATGGCAATATAACTGTCAGGAAGTTTACCATGTTTATCATTATAACGGTAATCGTTACATCCCTATAAGGGGTCTCAAACATGCAGCCCAGGGGCCAAAACTGGCCCACCAAAAGGTCCAATCTGGCCCACAGGATGAATTTACTAAGTGCAAAAATTACACTGAAGATAGTAACAAACATGGGTGTCAAACTCATTTTAGTTCTGGTTCCACATTCAAATCAACATGATCTAAAGTAAAATAATATCTTAATAACCTATAAACAGTGACAACTCCATTTTTCTAGGTTCAACTGGACTCTTTTGAAGCAAAACTAGTCCAGTTAAACCTTGAGGAACTACCAAGAATAATGACCTGAGCAAATGACAAACTGAGTGAGAAATTGTTCTTATTTTTGTTCCAAACTCCAAATTTTCAACAATATTATACCCGTTACCAAGTGTTTGTGTAAAACTACTTGTAATGCACATGTACAAATGATAAGTTGAGACATAATGTTATTAAAACTGTACTTTTTTCCTTACAAATTTCATTTTTTTCAGGTTATTCACGTTTTTTTGTGAAAGGATAGTTTGTAAATGTAAATATATTTATTATTTAATGTATTTTATCACAATAAAACAAAGAGGGAAAAAGTTGTCATTTTTTATAGGTTATGATGCTATTATTTTATTGGTCTGGCCCACTTGGAGATCCAATTAGACTGAATGCGGTCCCTGGAAGAAATGAGTTTGAGACCCCTGGTCAAACACACTAATCCTCCTCCCATGTTTTAAGCCATAATAAAATTTTTAAATGATAGTTTTTCTTAGCCAGGCATGACAGTATTTTCACAAACACAGATCTTGTTAAATAATCATTAAAAATTTAATTTCCTCCACAATCATAACTCCAGACAGTTGGAATATGTAAATGATCATTTCAAAAAGGTAATTGGACAGACGATATTTCCTGGTCTCGTATAAACTCAATTCCACTGCAGGAGCAGTGACCGCTTCAAACTCACATCACATTTGATAAAATTGCACACTAGATCCTGCCATGACTCCAAACACCTTCTGCAGATGAATGTGAAAACATCTTAACAGTGACACAGTGAAGCTCAACCATCACAGTGAATGTGTAAAGGTGTATTACAGTGTTAAGTTGTGCTTTTATATGAGAGCCATATAGAGTTAAATAGACCTTCCAGGAATTACCTACGGCGTACACGCACAGTGCCAGCTCAACACAAGTTGATTCTTGACACCTATTTTTAATTTTCTTTTTGGCAAATTTCTGTACAGAGCTTGGCAGTATTTAGGCAACACCTCCAGTCAGGTTCTTATGCTGCTTTTCCACTTCTGGCATCAACTCAACTCGTTTTGACTCGGCATGGCTTTGCTTGAGCATGAGCACTACTATGTGTAAGGCAAAAATAGGGTGGATTGACACTTGAAAATTTAAAGTTATAATTTCAGATATAAAACATTATAGTAAGTATTTGAAGGTAATCATATAGTTGTTTACATGTGAAGTGTGGGGTGGATTTATGAAGATAGAGACTGGAAAATTTGCTGTGGTGTTTTCAGGCACTAGTTTGGCGTCCCATGTTGCAACACAACCACACACCAATCTGTCAACAGCACGATTTTATGTCATGTTTAGTATCACTTTAGCCCATTGTAACATTGACAAATGTGATACAAGAGTATCTAACAAAAAACTATGCCAAGTCAAGACGGGTCACGCTGATGCTGGCGATGGAGAAGTGGCCTAAGTACACTAATAAAACCGAAAACATGAAAATACTGCAGGGTATTGATCACTATCACTATTACATCATCATTACTCAAAGCCAGACTGAACAACTTTCCCTAACAGCCTATTCACGCATGTTGTCAACGTCTAAGTATACATTAGAGCACATATGGATGAGTTAACACTTACCATGATCCTCTGAAATAGCAGGTGTCTCACATGAAGGGTCACAAGGGTCTTTCGAAGACTGCGGTGTCTCTGGTGAGGTCTCTGACTCTTTACAGAAAGATGGCTCCTTTTCTTCCTTGTCCGTCTCATCATCCTCTTTTTCTTCATACTTGAGTCTCTTGACCTCATGTCTATCAGGAGCAGAATCATCTTCCTCCTCCTCCTCTTCTTCCTCCTCCTTGTGTTTATTCTTTATCCCGCTGTTTGGTGTAATTTCATCTTCTGATAATGAAGACTCGCTGTGGCGATGGTGGAAACACAGGAAACCATCATCACATAACTATGTTGAGTAGATTAAATCAAAGTATGATGTGTATTGATGATGAATAAGATGGTAGTTCAAAGATGACCTAGCCTTTGAAAAAAGTAAGATTGCAAATGATAAACCAGCTAATCAGAAATCATCAAAGGTATTGCAATTTTGGTCCTGTCTTAAGGGGGGGTCATCTTTTGCTAAGCCCTGTTTTATTAATCTCTGGTTCATTTATTTGTGTATTTGGACACTAAGAGTTCATAGTTTGAATGTGAACCCTCCAGGTGCTGCACAACTATCTTTCTATTCATTTGGGCAAAAATCTAGTGGATTTCTACAACCCGTTTTAATTCCCTCTTAATTTGTTATGTCTATAACTAGTTACATCACAACATTTGCATATATAAGGTCAAGACTTCTGACGAACATTTCTCCGACTACACCATAACTGTTTGTCAGCAGCAGCAGTTGTGGCCCATACTGAAAATATGTCCAAACTTCGAGCCCATTACCTAAAATGTTCAGCTGATTGTATTAACAAACACAAGTCAGATCAGCACAATCAACAACCTAAAGGGAGCAGGGGTGTGAAGGGGCTCATTTGCATTTAAAGAGCCAGCACTCAAAATGACCTTTCTGGTGTCATTACTCAGAAATAGGTTGAAGATGGACCTGCGGAGTTGAATTAATGAAGAATTCAGACCCAAGCACAGCATTTACAGTTTATGGAGACCACAGGGAAATGTTTAAAAATTCAGAATTCTATTTTAAAAAGCAAAATATCACTCCTTCAATGTATTTCATGTTAAAAGCCTCAAGGCAGTGATAGGACACCATATGTGCACTTTACTTGCTTGGATTACCTGATATGATGCTCTCCCTCCTCCTCCTCCTCCTCCTCCTCTTCCTCCTCTGTGGTTGGATCTGTCCCTTTGTTGACTGGACACTCGGGGAGACCGTTGGTTGAAAGTGAAGATGACAATGACAGCTTTGGTCGGTTGAGTGGTTTTGGTGTGCCTGGTCCATTGACATTTCGACTGCGAAAAAAAAAAAAGTTTTTTTTAATTTCCTCACATTTTACTCTACCTATTGAGGCAATTTCTGACAAGTATGTGGTGCTCACCTCTCTGAATATAGAGAAGAGTTACCAGAAAACATCACTCCATTCATTCTATTTACACTGGGTGCACCATTTTTCCTTCAAAAAAACCGGAAAGGCACAGAACAACCTGCTATTAATTGTAATTTTGTTAAGTGTGTGCCTGTATGAGGACGGGTGCAGTCAGTGCACATTGACAAGAATATTATAGCCAACAAAACAAGCACAGCAACTATATAACATCAGATGTACTTACTCTGATGTAGGGTACACACAGCTGACCACCATTACATTCTGCAATACAAAAGATTAGTATAAATCAGAAAACATCAAAAATAAAGTTGTCAAAGACATTTGCCTAAAAAATTTCTTTTGTTTTTAACAGTATATTTTACACGAGTGTTCACCTTTTCAAGACCCCTTAGGAATTTCTCTGTCCCTGTATAGTTTCTCTTAGGGTCTGTCAGCAGTTCACAAAGGCGCTGGATGGTGAATGGGATCCTAAAAATGTTGTCAATGGACATATTTAGGAAGGCACATTGAGTGATTTTACAGAGAGCATCACCACCACCGCATTGGCTGCACTACACATGAAAATGCAATTACATAAATGGTCAGAATTGGTTGGGTTGAGTCACAGCTAGCCCAAAATGTCGGCATCAGTAATTAACAAAAATGCTGTTTTTGGGAGAGTTGCAGTAGATTAGGCTTTCAATTCAATAAGAACCAGGACGTTTGAGAAAAATGGTACCTGTAGATAAAAAACATGAAGTGTTTCAGTTGCTGGGCCATGGGCCTTCTATGCACCTTGGCTTGAATGTTAAAGGTCTGAGCTCTACCAGAGGGACGGACACCATTCTTCAAAACATATTCCATGGCTGATCAACTGGCTTGCAATGTTCTGACTGCAGATGGCAGGTCAGGCAATTGATATAATTGTATATATTAATAATATATATTTGATCAGTATGAAAACATACTGATCAAACAATTGACCCCCCAAAGAGACCACCAGACAGATATAAAACTAACATGAACCAATAGTAATTATTTCATATTTGAACTTACCCATTATAACCATCCACAATTTTTAGGATCCTCTGTTTCATCTCCTCAAAGGGAACATACTCTACGTTGGGATTATGTGGTCCCCTTTGTTCTGGTGTTGAGGCTTGGAAATCGTCCATTATATTCTCCAACTTAAACATGAAGTACGTTTTGAACTGTGACCATGGGATCCTAAAAGACATTAGAGACACACTCCTTTATTAAATCCACGCACAGAATAAGTAGTCCGCAAACACATTTTTAGAGCAATATGTTTGCAAGTTGCACTCAATGCTGTGAAGAAAAAGGTAATGACACGACCTCTGTGTGGTGTAATAAGGGTTGGGCAAATAGATTAATTAGAATCGTAACTGCAGTATCAGCCTGTGCAGGTGTATAACTTCCTAAAGCAAAAAAGGATTTATGGTTAGCAAATTGCATAAATCTGAAAAAATTAAACCAATCTCTGTTGTTTGGTGATATGATTTAGTGACACTACCACGTAATGATTTACTGATACTATGTGCAAAAGGTACAGTGTAACACTGAAAATGAAATCCATTACTTTTTTTTTTTTATTCTTTAGTGTTTTAGTTGTGCTAAGTTGTTTGTTTGAAGTGAACGTGTGCATTTAACCTGATGGTTAAGCAAGAATTCTCAAATCACAATTGCAACATTGACCATAATCATCGCAGTAGGGTTTTGTTTTGTTTTTTACCAAATTGTGCTGCCCAAGCTGTAATGGTCAGTCTGTACTTACATCGGTTGCCCTGTCTTGGCAACATGACACAGGAATTGCTCTAGAACAGGACTGGTCTCTGTTCTCCCCTTCTTCTCAAAATCTGCACCAACATACAAAACACAGCAATCAAAATGGTGTTTGTGTGAGACCTACAATTCCAATCTCACTAACCCATGTGGATGAATCTAACTTAAGTCATAAGATTACAACAAGTGGAGAATAAAGTCCAACAAAAATTAGACCTAAGTGCCCAAAAGCAGTAAAATGCAGTTTTAACTAACTCTGTCTAAATATTAATTGTAAGATTTGACACATGAAAACAGTTGCAACATGCAAAAATATAACTTAAACCTCGCAGTAAAAACATTACCAAACACCAATTTCAATGTACAAAATATAAAAGTTCTTCTAAAAGTTACTAGCATGTTTATGACGTTATCCGCCTGGCTGTTTACGTAATAACTGAGGAGCAACAAGGGAATATAAAGGTGTAACGTGAAAAGCAGAAAAACACTAACGTATAAAAAGTAGGCCAGAAATAAAGTGACATTAGTGTTAAACCTTGGTGCCTCTTCTAAACGTTATTCGTTGTTTGTAAGCTAAGTTACGGCAACGTAGTTAGCAGACACTGCAGATTTTGCAACGGGTGCCAAAATAAATGTAAAAAATCCCTCGTTAATAACGCGTCGTTTATTTGAATAAGTATAAAAAATTGCCTTGAAAAGCCTCCGATAACGCGTCGATGTCCATATCTGTGTCCAGACATAGGCAGGAAATACTTGCTAGTTAGCAGTAGCAGGTAGCAACTCAACAAAGCTGGTGGTTGTAATGACTGCGCATGCGCGAAGTTACGTATCCTCAATCGCGGAAGATGCGTTCGAGTTAACGTCGATAAAGCAGTCCACTGTCCTTTTAGCAACTAATAAAGAAGCCGGGCATTTCGTGTTTTATCGCTTGTGCTGCACACACAAATGAAATATTAACCTAAGCATGTGTAGTTGGGAAAACTTCTGGACGGTTCTCATTTGCTGTAGATGCGGCAGACAGTCAGCGGGCGTCATCATTTTTCTGTTGTTGTGACGGCGCAAACCGGCGAAGCGACCAATGAGTCAGCAGCTGATCGGAGTTAAATTTACCTAACAACCTATATATAACGATAACAGCTCCGGAGAAAGCATTTGCCCAGAGATTTTGCCAGTGTTTTAAAGAAGTCACTCGGTTTTTAGGGGGGTTAACAATGGCAGTCCCGGTAGCTGCCCCATTCCAACCAAGCCCGGGTCTACTGGAGCACAACATTCACATTGGCGACAGAGATTTGACAAGAATTACAAGTAACGATGACAGCAACACTTTGCCTTTACATTCTCCATGGACTTTCTGGCTTGATCGGTAAGTAATTTTTCCTTCTTCCTTGTTTCATAAATATTTAACCCTATGTCCGGCAGCTGACCTTAAATGAGAACAAAGAAATGACGAATCTGCCGGGCCTGGAATATCAGTCAACCCAGCTGCGATGTATAGGTTTATTTAACGGCGGTTTGTGCCATTATTGAACATGGAAATCTAACATTTCAACAACAAAAAATAAATAGTGGTGGTGCAGCTTTTGCGCCAACTTTTTTCTGTCTGACCTACATTCTCAGTCCTCCACTTGGTAATTTCTTAAAATAAACAGAGGAGTAAAATTATCACTGATAAATTCCTCTTGGTGAATGTGCTGGACTTGATATCAGACAAAATCACTTTAGTTGATCCGTAACCCTCTGGTGTGTTTTGTCATGAACACAATTGTTAAAAAAGAAATTAAAAAAAAAAATGGTGTGTCTAGTAAAGCATTACTAGGTCATGTATTAATAATGACTCCTTTATTAGTCATTCAGTCATTGTCAGGGTTAAAGGGTATTTCACAGCTAATAAGCATCTAAACTAAGATTAAAAGTAAAAGTGTGTTACACAAGTGTCATCATCTGGGGACAGCAGGGGACGCGGTGTTCAAATGGGGTCAGTGTTGTTTACTGTTTACTGGGTTATTAGTCATCCGATCCCCTACCCCAACCTGTCTGTTCGTCCTCAACAGCTCCCTGGAAGAAGTCCAAGGAGAGAAACACTGGAGGAAAAAAAAATTTAAAAATGCAGTCATCTTCTAAAGAGTTGTGTAGTAGACTGAAATTTAGTGTCTTTGTGTGTTTATGTCAGCTCTCTACCAGGAACAACAGCAGCTGAATGTGAGTCAAACCTGAAGAAAATCTACACTGTGGAGACTGTTCAGGTAAGAGGAATTATTTCTTCATAAAATGTCTTGTCATACAAAGAGTAATCTGTGTAACTGCAATGACCCACTTATTTATTTATTTATTTTTACATTTTGTTATCACTTCATTAGATCAATCATTAAACACTGATCAGTTTATTTCTCCTCAGACTCAGTTTTATTGTCATTTGATCAGTGGTAGCCTACATGATACAACAAAATGTAGTTACCCAGGTCTCAGTTTAAGCATAATAATATCAAAAGTAAAATCTAAAATAGAATATATAAACTGGAAGTAGGGTAGAACAAGCTGTCTTAAAAAATATGCAAAGAAAAACTGAAAATCATTAAAAAAAAAAATATGTGCAAAATTCACAGTAGGGGAGAGTGGGTGAATTGTGCCAGTTTTTACTCAAAGTGACTTTAAAATGAGGCCATGACAGTAATAATTCCAATTTAAGTAATTTACCCCACACTGGGGCAAGTTGTGCCTTTGGGGAGAATATGTTGGGGTAAATTGTGCCAGTGATTACTGAAGTAAAATGGAACATTTTAATCTCATAAACTGTAATGATCTATAAAAGCAAGATAAATCAATTAAAAAAACACAATTTGAGGTTTATTTAAAATATTTTAGCCTATTAAACTATTATCATAAGTCATATCTTCTAGTGTCTAGATTCCTGTTGACATACATAGAACGCTGTCTGTCAGTTATGCAACATATAAGAATAAAGTGACTTAGGCCAATTTCTGAACATCCCATTGTGACTTAGGCCACTTAAAAATTGAATAAAACTGCTCTTTAATAACTTAATGCAAACTTAACGCTGGAATCAGTGTTGTGCCACTGACACAACTTAACCCAGGCCCTTTGACACAAATCAGCCCAGCCCCCCCCCATTTAGAAAAACTAGCATGACTCAGCAGTTTAGAGCTAACATCATGCTAACTTACAGACTCATTGTGTGGCCTACTTAAGTACTAAAACACGTGAAATGTTTTCAAACATGTTAATAATTGCTCAGACACAATAATAAAAAAAAAAACCTTGTTCATAAGAATTTTACTTTTAAAGACAAAAAAACAGGGTTGTTGGTTTTTTTTTAGTTAAAATGTGCTTACTTCTTCTTTGCAGAATGAGTAAATTAAATGGCTCTTTAAAAATATGTGGTCACATGACCAATTTGTTCTATGATTTTCTAGCAACTAGGGGTGGCATTACTTCCCCACTGACACAAATCTCCCCACTCTCCCCTATGCAGCAACAGTACAGTTAAAATGGTGATGCATATAGCAGCAGCACAAGCAGTAGAATAAAGTGAATAACGTGTCATTGTCCTTTGGGTGTTAATTATTTCATTAAGTAACCTGTTTCCTTCATTTACACTTAACTATGGTGTAGAACTTCTGGAGAGTGTACAACAATATCCCCAGTGTCTCCAGCTTGCCGTTGAGATGTAGT
The DNA here is from genome assembly GCA_029814645.1 of Fowleria isostigma. NCBI lineage: Eukaryota > Metazoa > Chordata > Actinopteri > Kurtiformes > Apogonidae > Fowleria > Fowleria isostigma. The sequence goes on along the minus strand of JAPTGZ010000026.1, from coordinate 12,349,068 downwards.
TATCATCTCATGAGAGGAGAAAGAAAACCTCTGTGGTAAGTCTGATGGTAAGACAAAATAAATCGATCTCTATTTTAGGTCAGTTTGTGAATGTGTCATATTTGCTGCTTCTTGTCTGCAGGGAGGAAGAAAGCAATGCTAAAGGTGGAGTTTGGAAAATGAAAGTGTCAAAAGAATCCACTGTAAGTATTTATTATGCACCAATAACTATATGGTATGTATTTATGCATACACTTGTGTAAAGACAAACACTTTGGTCTTCTTATTTACAGTCGGCTGTTTGGAAGGAGTTGTTATTGGCTACTATTGGAGAGCAGTTCAGTGATTATTGTGCTTCAGGTAACTCATGAATTGTGTTTTGGCAAATAACTGTCACTATCTTGTAAAAGTTCAGTCCTTATGAACACACACGTACACACACACACAGACATGAAAAATATTATAGACCACCCTATGTTTTCTTAATTTCTTGTTTATTTTACTAGGTGGTACAACTAAAGGTACATTTGTTTGGACAAATACAATGATAATGACAAAAATAGAGCTGATATCTATCCATTTTGTATGGTTTTCTTAACCAAAATCACATATGTTCTTACATCAATAACTATGGCATTGTACTGACAAAAGCAAGGCTTTTAGTCATTCCATGTTTTCTTTTTTGTCTGTTTTAATCACATGATACACACAGGAGTTAGTACTTGATTGCATAACCGTTGTTTTTGATGAGTTTTGATGGTTTAATAATTTTTTGTATTATACTTTATACAGTGCTCAGCATAAATGAGTACACCCCCCTTTGAGAAGTAAGATTTTAATCGATATCTCAATGAACATAAGCACAGTTTCAAAAAATATGGACAAAACTGAGTTTTATAGATCATTTCCTTAACTAAAAAGATGATATATTGTATATAGTGTCCCATAGAAAATGTTGATTCCCAAAGAAAATGAAAGGTTTTGTGACAAATCTTTTGGCGCGTACTCATTTATGTCGAGTCACTTGTATAAACTTAAAGTTGAAGTGCATTAACTTCTTCCTTTGGTGTTTTTTTGCAGATGATGAAGTAGTTGGCGTTAGTGTCAGTGTTAGAGACAGAGAAGATGTAGTTCAAGTCTGGAACGGAAATGCTTCATGTGCTACTGATTCAAAAATTTTAGGAAGGATTTATGAGCTCCTCCCACAGATAGCTTTTAAAGCTGTGTTTTACAAACGTAAGTATTTTACCTTTTTAATGACATATGGCTTTAGCATGGATCTTAAGTAACGCCATTAAATGTGAATAATGGATACATTCTTTTGTTCTGTTTGTTGTCCTTATAGCCCATGAGGAGCACCATGCCTTTGAAGGAGGACGTTCAAGACATTAGCATGTTTTACATATTAGACTCTTGAGTACAACTTGCTTTTGGTTCTGACTATGTCAACACCATAATGTCTGGGCATGTTTTAAGCAGGGTGACAGTCAAAATGTAATATTGTACCCAACTTAATTACCTAAATATGGAACCCATGTATTATGGGTTGAACTCTTAATTTTATCCAAAAACAATTATTTTTTAGCCACAAGCAAAAACCATTTAGATTTATTTTATCTATCGCAACATTTGTATGTTTTTTATACCGCTAAATTTAGCAAAAACTTAACCAAAGCAGCAGATTGTGTACAGCCAGATTTTTTTTAGATGTACTATAGCATTTTTCCTGAGCACAACAAAAAGTAGTCCTTTAGAACTTGTTCTTTTTTCATTTAAGTGTAGGCCTAGTTGTACAAAGCAACATTTTATCTAAATAACACATTACAAAGCTTTTCTAGTCAGCTCGTTTTTCTGTTTTGTATGTTATAGCCAAAATACTGTTGTCTCTACTGGGGAACCTAAATGTGTACAGTAGAATGGTGTGATGCTAGTATTTGAGCAGGAAATTGCACATTTTTATTTCTTTTTTCAAGTTTCATTCTTTGGTATACCCGTGGATTGTGAAAGGATTATGTTGTTATTACAATAAAATCACCTCAGTACAGAAAACATAATGAGTAGTTGCTAAGAAATATATGCAATCATTTTATTCTGTAGAACATCTTTGCTGTGCAGTGGTTTTCATTTTGTTTGAGCCTCTATCCTAAATCATGCACTTTTTTTTAAAAATATAAAACATCAAGTGGCTTCTCAGAGAGTATGTGGAGTTGTGATAACTCAGACCAAAAAACTCTGGTTTTATTTCACATTTTCTGGTGGGTTTTACAGCTGTTCTTTTCAATTTAAACATTTGAGGAATATGTATGGCACAGTGTGTCAATGTTTTGGTGCATTGTGATAAAGTCTGTGATCAAATTTATGTAAATGGATTGGAAAATATTGCCAGCCTGAAAATCATGCAGTTAATTTTTTATAGAATATTTTACTGTGGTACCAACTGGAAACGTGTTTAGAGGTGATTAAGGCCTTTTTAAAGTACATTTTCACAAATCTTTGTTAGTAGGATCAAACCTATGTGAAAGTGATAAATCAAAGATGGGCTGTGTAACAATAATTTCAGTGTCTTTCATATCCAATACAGTTTTTTCCCCTGTTGTCTTGTATGGAATAGACTGTAACTGTGTTGTTATTATAATCCTGTTGCTAAAATGTCAGTTTTTAGAAAAATGAACTAATATT
>JAPTGZ010000026.1:12333055-12344384 GCA_029814645.1 Fowleria isostigma | reverse complement strand
TGTACACTTTTCCTTTCATTCTTGCCAATACCCTTTTATCACACAACACACCTGACACTTTTCTCCAACCATTCCAAAAAAAAGTGTATCATGTTTGAAAAACTTAAAAATAGATACATTCATCAAATAAAGAAAAGCAAAAACTCACCTTTACACATCCATAATGTTTTTTTTATAAAGAGAGAGGTAGATTTGTTTGTTGGGTCATTTCATACATACATTATGTTACTATGAAAGACAAGGTAGTTTTTGTTTTTTTTTCCACCTGGTGAACATGGACGTTTGAGTGGAATCAGACTGAAAATGTCTCCCTCTTGTGGGAGTAAGAATCGACTTAATATTTCACATTTGGACCATCATATAGATTTCTTTTTTCATATAATCCCTGTCAAAATAATTTCTGTAATTGTGCGTGGCTAGGAACAGTATTTTATGTACAATTATTTTAGTTTTAATCATCATATGTAGTCAGCATGTGAAACTTCACACACATTTCGCTGGTTTGGTTTTCGTTATTACAACAGAATACTTTCTTGCCGCATCTTCCCAGTGCTTCATATTATTAAACGTGTAATTATTGTTTGGAAAAATGACATGTATAACTTGTCATTAGATTTCTTTTAACGTTGAATTTTTCAGAGTCACACTGTCCCGCGTGTGAATATGACATCACCATTGTTTACTTTTCCCTAAGTCCCGCCCCTGCTAGCAACTTGTGGCTAGCTCGCTACCGAGGAAGGCACTGCTCCGAGGTTTAGTCTTTAGACACCACCCTGAGGAAACGATTGTCCACACGTGTATAAATCGGTGAGTAAACGTTAATTTACAATTGACACAAACGTTGTCTGATGAAGCTTTAAATGTACCAGGTAGTTCATTGTGATTTTTGCCGGTCGGCAAAATGAAGAGCCGAGAGAAATGTTTCCTCTAAGCTAGCGTCAGGACCACAGGCTGCTAGCTTTTGTTACACTGTTAACATAAACCATTTCCTCGAGGCTCATCGAAAGCTGTTTTTTTAGTCCAGATGCTTATAGAATAACGAAGCAACATCGCGTTTTCTTGTCAGCATACAGTCTAAACTTTTACAGACCCGATTTTGTCCGTGTATATACGGAGCTAACAGCTCGACTGCTTGAACGCAGAGCCTCCGACTGCAGTGGATGATTTAAAGGACATCGGTTCCGTTCGTATGTTTATCGTACCGTTTAATCGTTTGGCCGTCATCAACACGTTATTAGTTAGTGTAAGTGGACCGGTGTAAGTGTTGAGGACAGAATGAAATTGGAAATCTGCACTGTATACGTAGACACACTACGATGTGAACTCGTGTCTTATAAACGTGTACCGGGATGTTAACAGGGAATCCAACGTAAGTTTTATATTTGCTTTTTAATGCGTCTTAAAAACACCAGTGTCCACACAAGCGTCTACTTGGACTCAGGCTGAATAAGTGATTAACAATGTCTAATATTTATTTAGAAGGTGTGGATGATACAAAGTGACACTTGGATAACTCATGTAGACTGTGTGGTTTAGTCTGATTTGTTGTAAAATCTAATGTAACTGTTCCATTGTCTTTTTCAAGCATGAGTAATAAAAAACTGTTGCCAAGGGAATTCATTGATTTAGCTTTTTAGTTTGACAAGGGAAACCCCAGCAGATTATAGTATCCTGCAACAGCTCTCTGTATGACACCAGTTCAAAAATAATTCTCAGCTTAAAGACAGGGATTGTATGTTGTTTGCCTTTTTCTTTTAAGGAAAGGCCTCTGCAGCACTTCCTTCCCATTCTTTGAAGAGTGATAACCCCCATAGCTTGTGAGCTCCTGTAGAGAGAAAAGTCCACCATTTTGTTTCATAAAATGAACAAATAACATCATCTTGGGGATACTAATCAGCCCATTGCAAAGGCAGTTTTACTGCAGCATGACTATCCACTCACCAGACTCCTAGTAGGCAGATAACATCTCTCTCATGCATAATGAAACTGATCAGGTATGGGCACAGTAGTAGTTTTTTAAACACCCAAACTCCCTCCCATCTCAGACTTGTATAAAAATGCCTACAGGAAACTCTGTTCTTTGTCTTCAGAACCTATTGTGATCTTAAAAGCAAAAGTTAGCTGAGTCAAAACATCACCAACAACTGCTAGTTGATACTTGACTGGGTTTAGTTTTAAATTGCAATAATGACTTAAGTGTGTTATGACCGCTCATAAACAACAGATTATCCTGCAGCTACCATCCTCAGTAGTCATCTATTAGTCATTTTAAACACAGGTTCTTTTCCTCTTACAAAGATACCTGTTTGTACACTTTTCCTTTTAGTCATTTGGCAGAGGCTAATTTAAATCATCTGTCACATATTATCTAAATGTTGACATTATTTGTCACTGGTGGTGGTGAATTGATTGATTTGTTAATCAAGGCTGTTGCCTTGTTTTAAAACATCTGAAAGTAGGAATACTTTGAAAATAATGACATTACCCCCTGGACAGTATGACTGGTTTCATGCAACATTTTTTGTGTTGATTTCCAGCTGCTCATGTTGTTTATTTGCCGTCTTTATTTACCTTTGTTTATGCAGCTTAGCTTTTGACTTGGACACTCCCAAGCTGTATACATGAAAGCCTACTTGTGCATTGTACTAACTGCCATAGCCGTTTATCGCACCACCTGGTTAATGGCAAATTGTTCCAGAAGGAAGATATGTTTGCACATAAACACGGACCCAGGGCCCCTGTGTTTACAGTAGTCATGGCAGCACTCAGTTATTCAACAAATAGACCTAGCGTGATCCTGTAGAAGAGAATGTTTGTCTTGGTAGGCAGAGCTGTAACAGTGTGTTCTTATTTTGATGTTCTGCAGCTTTTTATATTTGATACAAGTTTTCTCTCACGTAGTGAATGACTGTTATTAGCTGTATAAAAAGCACTCACAAAATGTCATTTTGTCTGTTGACTGTTGTAAATATTGTACTCATAAACCCAGGTGTTCATTCATCCTTCTTCCTCAGGTCACTGAAGTCCAGATGCATGAGTCTGGGTCAGAACCTACAAGCTACACCAGTCCAGCTTTTAAAACAGAGAACGGGAATAACAGCGACAATGAGAGTCGACTGAGGAGCAGCCACACTACTCCTCCAGAGGCACCCAGGGTCAGTGAGTCCCAGCTGCATTAGTTCACCACTGTGTCAGTGGGTTGAATGCAACAGATGATCCTTGGTTTTAAAAGCAGAGTTTAAGACATGTAATGTTACTGTTGAATATTTACATATGCTAGAAACATTACATAAAGATGGGGCCAGAACATAAATTACTACACTTGTTTTTAGGTTGATATTTTATTTTAATATTTGATGTTGATATTTTGTTTTTTATTCTCTGTAAGGTGACCTTGGGCGACTTGAAAATCACCTCCAAATAAAATGTATTATTATTATTATTATCATCATCAATGAAACCTTGTATCAGTAATGAAAGTAATTGTTGATATCAACCTTTTACAGAGACATCCTCTAAATCACAGTGTAGTTACATTATCACATCAGATAATGTTGCTGCTGATTTTAAGGAACGTGTTGTTTACATAGCTATGATTTTGGATCTTTATTTTAAAAACGCAAATCAGCCATTGGAAGTAAATTTATCCCAGGCATGTGTACAGTAGTGGAATGAAAATGAGTAATCAGTGTAATATATGGGAATGTTGGACTGACTTATCGAAAACTCTATGGACTGCTATTGTAATTTTTAATTAACTACTCAGGAGGTTAAAGTAATTATCTGTCTTACAGCCTAGTGCTGTTCTGTTACATTTGTTACAATACTGTACATCTGCAGAGGCACATGTTTGAATGTGAGTTGCAATTGAGGCAGCTGTTTTAACTTTAACAAACTATCAATCACAGTAATGAGCTAATTCTTTTTTTTTTTTAATTTATGCACAGCTGGTCAAATATCCAAACGCTATCTCTCTTCCTACCAGTGTTCATAGTCGTACCAGCTTCAGGATTATACTGGACAGTGCACAGACTGCCTGTTCAACAGCTTTGTTTTTTGTTTGTTTTACCTGTAAAGGTACCTCAGAGGCTTTCACTTTGACGGTCTCATTTTCAGCAAACTGCTGGGTTCTATATTTATGCTAAAGGGGAGCACAGTGAATGGAGTGTGGGGGGGGGGTTGTGCTGAGGTTTGGTAAGAGGAGGGGGAGAGCACAACTCTCACTGGGTGGAGGGATCACTGTGATATTGTTAGTTTTGTTCATGCTCATATCAAGTGGGTCAGGCTCTGTTCGGCTGTCAGGCACATCATTATTGCTGAGCAGCATTTGTTTCTGTATTTCTGTGCCAGATACACATTTAAATGGAGATGATCAGGTTTGTCTAATTCTGTTTTCTATTTGTGAGAAAATATTATGCTATGTTTTTTGAGTTATATTCAGTTGAGTGAAAATGTATATTTATGCCTGTCAGTGAAAGTAATGTCATTGTAATTAACGCTCCAGGTCAGTTTGGTTCGGAGCATGTGTGTATGTTGGTAAATGTTGCTCATTCGGAGACTACACCCATTAAAGACTATTAGTAAGTATTCTATTGTTATCCAGAAAGGCAGATTGTGTTTGTTCCTCAGTAAGTTTTCAGTGTTTCTGTTAGACTGTCAGTCATCTCAGAGTTCACAAGACCAGTCTTGCGGGAACAGATTTGTGTTTACACTCTGTTGCTCACTGGTACGACTTTCAACAATAACAACAACAGAAGATGTTTGGACTTGCTGGCTACCATGGCAACAGGGATTAGGCAAAGGCTGTTGTTGTGTTGATGGTTTCCACAGAAAAATAGAGAGGCCAACCGGCTCTGTCTGTGGGATAGACCTGTTTTCATTGCTTTGGTGGTCACCTCTGCAGCATTGAATTTCATAAGAAAGGACAAACTAGGAGGCAGTCATCTGTTATTGTTAGCCCAAAGCCTGTGTGAAATTCGCTGTCAGTTTGTTTACCCAATTCAAAACAGACTCTGCCTCGGAGAGAGATGTTTGTTTGTGGTTCAAACCTTAATTAAAATACGAATCTCAAGTTCTGTTTTCGTAAACAGGCTCTGTATGCTTTTTTATTCATTATTTATATCTCTGTGCAATTTTGATTACTCTGTTTATGTTTACTGTAAACATCCCTTGAGCTGTGAGGCTTGACAGGGAGGGGGAGGGTGTGGTAATTGCTGCATGCCTTTCAGAGGACGTTGTTGTTGTTTTTGTGGGACTGGTTGTTGTTGTTTTGATGGAGTTCTAATCCCCTTAGGGCATCTGGTGTTGTTGTTGTTTTTCAGATTTATCTTTAGCTGAACGGCAGCAAAGCCATGTTTAGCCCAGATGACCAACGAAATGAGAATAATAAATAAGCTGCTGCATTTGAATTAGTTGAAGAGTTCCTGTTTATCATGTATAAGAGTGTACATTTTATAAAAGTTGACCCAGTATGCTGTTGTTATAAGCATATGTTTTTCAGCAATTATAGCTTATTTTATGAGGATGTGCTTTGTATTAATACAGTTTGGATTTAAACTAATTTAACTTATGGCCACTTCTTATGCAAGCCCATTTTATATTGCATTATTTTAGCATATTTTAATTAATTAGTATATGTGCCTTTTTTATATTTTATAATTATAATTATTATTATTGAAATTATTATTTCAACATTATATTGTGCTAAATTACTAAAATGAATTAAGCTCGTCATTACAGTCATACTTTGTTTTCATGTACAGTGCTCAGCAAAAATGAGGACACCCCCTTTGAAAATTAAGAGTTTAATCAATATTTTCAATGAACATAAAGCACAGTTTCAAAAATTTGACAAAACAGAGTTTTATAGAACATTTCCTTAACTGAGAACATGATATGTTGTATAGAAAATGTTGAGTCTCAAAGAAAACTAAAGGTTTTGGGACAAATCTATTGGTGTACTCATTTGTGCTGAGCATTGTATATGTTTTTTCCATGTTTTCTTGCAATCTGTTATTTCTAAGGACTATGTAGGTTTACTTTTGTTTTCTTGCATATTCGAAATAAACTGAACTGAAACATCTAAACTGAACAGTACATTACATGTTTGTTGTAATAGGTGTTTGCTGTGTCATCAGCCACGTGTGTCAGTCTATGTTCACTACATTTACTGCCCACAATAAGCTGTTTAAGGCAGGGACTACCTTTATGTGCTGACAGATGTATTTGTTAGGTGAGTATTTGAAGCTGCTTTTCTTAGGTTCTATATTGTTAAGTGCATTTTCACCCCTATGTCATCTGAGTAAAATTACTGCTTTAATCAGGATCTTTGAAGAAAAAAAAAATCCTTTAAATTGTTCTCTAATAGACTTTGCTTCCCCCATGTTATGATGAACCATCTGTGTAACGGCTGTGCCTGTGTCACAGGTTCCAGTGTCATTATCAATGATGACCCCTCCGGCAGAGGCTCCACAGCAGTTGCAGCCGACACCACAGCAGCAGATCCTCAACCCACAGCAGCTTCAAGCACTGCTGCAGCAACAGAAGGCACTCATGTTACACCAGGTAAAGATCGGTATCTGCGGAGAAAGTTCCACGTTTGCTTTAGTCCACATCATTTTTCTCAAATGTAACCATTCTTGTCTTCAGCAACAAATTCAAGAGGTCTTCAAGAATCAGCAAGAACAGCTGAATTTGCAGCTGCTGCAACAGAAGAATGCTGGGATTGTTACTCAAGAGGTGATCTTTTTATGTCTTATTAGCACTCTTGCTACAATCTGACATAGGTACAGCTGTAACCGTTGTAGATGTTCATTCATAAGCACTGTTCCTAATAAATAAATTATAATGGTTTTAGTTTATTAGTGAATTTCAGTATTAGGGACACATCAGTTTCATTTTTAGCAGAACTAGAGTGAACTAGAGCCGCAAATTAGTGTCTGTATGAGTGACTGGATAAGATGAGTGATATAAGATCCATCATCACCCTCAGGTTTTAACAAACTCTTGGTATTGCAGACAATTAACAGAAATACTTAACGCAGACACTTGGCTGTATGCACGAGACAGCAGGTGTGGGTGTTTGGAATAGGGAAATATTTTGATGCGCTCTAAACAGAAAAGTGTTCTATGCTAATTTTGTCCAATTAGAAGAAAAATAGAAAAAAGCTATTTTGCTTCTTAGGTCTATTGTGCAAAAATTAATTCAAGAAAAACTGGGAAGTCTTTGTTTCTGACCAACAAAAAATATGATGAAAATAAATTGCATCAGACTTGTGTCACAGGCCAAATGGAGGCTTTTGGTCTTTAAATAGCTAATGACATTTGCTGATTACATTAACTATGGTAGCTAAGTGATTGACAGCACATGACTGTGGTTGCCCAGTAATAACCAAAAGGCACCTTTTGTAGCAAACAAAGGCTCTGGTCCTGTGTGTTCCACTGTTGTGTCATCATATGATTATTTTCTCTGGATAAATATGTTTTTGTCTGAAGACACAACGCAGCAGTTTTCTGTAGAGGATAGGGGGTATTTACTAACCGATGATGTGTCGTCTTTGTGCTCCAGCTTACAGCTCAGCAGATCGCCATCCAGCAGCAGCTGCTTCAGGTGCAGCAGCAGCATCTCCTCAACCTGCAGAGACAAGGCCTGCTGTCAGTCCTCCCCACCAGCCCCGCTGCAGTCCCAGGTATGCTGCGTTTATTCCCTGTGACAGCGGAGTCGGGCTGTGGGTGTGGCAGTCTCGTCTGGCTGAGATTTTTCATTTTATTTTTTTTATTTGCACCATAACTCAACAACTAGTTGAGCTGTGATAATCAAACTCAGCATAAATGTTGACCATAACCTACTCTAGTCACTCTTTAATTTTGTGGTCAAAAGGTGAGAGTTCAAGATCATATGATCTACTACAGAGGTTTTCAACCTTGGGGTCGCCTGGGATTCAAATGGGGTCACCTGAAATTTCTTGTAATTGATGAAAACAAAAAAGAAAAATTAAAAATATTTTTTAATGATTTATTTTTGTTTCATTTCATCCATTTATTTATTAGTGCTGGGCAGAAATTGAAATCCTTAATCACAATTAATTGCATGGATTTTCTGTGATTAATCATGATTAATTGATTAATTAAGAGTGCATACTTCACATTTTTATTTTAAAATAACTTCAATATTAACTTCAAAGTCCATTTGGTGGGTAAATACTTTAAATTAAAATCAGGTATTTTTGATAACAGTATTGTTTTTTTATCCAAAGTACTTCTTACAAATAAAAGTGAAATAATATTTAGTTTTCAAATACGCTAAAGAAAAAAATGTGCTTTTTCACAGCAACATTGCATTTTACACAGTAGTAGTTTAAAACATTCTTATAAAGGTCAACTTAAACATTAATGTCATCAAATGTAAAACCAAAAGCTGTTTAAAAAAAAAAAAATCACCCTTGATTCAGATTCATTTAGTAATCCTAAAGTACAGTTTTGAGCTGCAATCTGATTATTTGATACCACAACAATACTGACATTAGAAACAAAATAAATATGACATTTCATCAGTAAGATGAATGTGCTCTTAGGGTTGTTGTTTCTATAGTGAATGGAGTTTATTGGGGGGGGTGAAAGTGAAACTAAAGATGTTCATCCACAGACAATACAATTGCTTATGTCTGAGTGTGGATCCAAGTTAATATTCCTCCAACAACCACATCAGAGAGCCTCTGCCGACTAAACTGTCGGCAGTTTGTCTTCCCCACACCAGCTTATGAGACCGACTCGACTGAACCTCGTCCGCGGAGCCAGTTTATTTCCAGGTGTGAATGATTGACAGGAGTCTTAAGCCCGCCCCAAAGCTGTCATTGGTTGAAATGCATGATGACACCATGGTTTGCCCACGTGTATTCATGGCTTGAGAGAAAGAGAGACTTTTAAAATAAAATGAGTCACAATAAAATTCCATTAACGGCAATAAAATAATGGTCGGCGTTATTTAGGGAATGTCCACCTTGCTTTTAGGTTTTAGCAAATGTCTTGGAACTTGCCCACCTCTATTATTTATTTATTTATACAGGAACAAGGCACAATACACACTGACCTTAAACAGGAAAGATGCATTGTATCAGGTTGTATTACTCATGCTAATTTCCACCTGTAGTCCCTGGGCAGGCTGGTGTTATTAATAAAAAGCAGACATTGCTAAAAACTAAGAGGACATTTGCTAAAACTTAAAAGCAAGCGTTGTTAAAAACTAAAAACAGATTTGATAAAAACTAAAACATACAATAATGCATTTTTATAACTCCGTCTATATAAAAAAAATCTTTCACACCCAACCATTGACTCCTATTGGTCTCACTGCAGTCATCACACACACACACACACACACACACACACACACACACACACACACACACACACACTCTAAGCACCTTTACATGACAGTACAATATGGCTACAGGTTTCAATATATATTTCATCATAATTAAAACACCACACACGTTTTCTAATAAAATATAATGCAGGATATAATACAAGAGGGCATAGCTTGATTATCTTTCTTATATTCATTATAGGCAGTTTAAGATGCTGCAGCTGTTTAATAATTCATAGTTTGAGTTATTGTTTGTTCAGTATTAACTTACATCCTTGTAAATACAAGCTCCACTGACTGTACATATCCTGACCAAGGAAAATAAAATTCTCACTGTACAGTAATCTCAGCCTGACTTTCCTGCCTCCGTTCATAATAATATACATTATATAGACTAAATATTGGCTAAAAATAATGTTTATTTATAACATAGTATAGCAAACTATTACATAATCAAAAACTAATTATTTTTTTAATTTGTTCTCTATACTGTGTGGGTTTTAAAAATATACAGGTCTATTCAGTTCGTTTTGTCTTCTTATCTAATGTTATTTAACCACATGAGTAACACATAAGACGTTTTACCCTCACATCTGCAGTCTTCCTCAGAAACATCATGACGGCCGTGATGTGTCATCTTCTCAGCTCGTTTTTTGTAGGCGTGGCCAACCTGATCTCACAGATTGGCCGCATCCCCCGCCGCTCGATTGTTTTTGGAAAAAGAGTCCCAGGTGTGCGCGAGCATGAGCGCTCCCTCGTCTCACTTGATAGGGTCTTTGGCGCGCTTCCTGATATTATTTGCCTCCTTAATCCATCTACTAGATGCGTTTCTGATCTGATAATTTTTGTAGTATCTGTGTATTCTTTTTACAATGGTCTGAGTCTTGCTGCTGTTTCTTGCATTCCTTTTGATTTTCTTTTTTCTTTATGTTCCTTATGTTTTCTTACTCAATCTGTGTTATATTTTAAATAGAATATAGAATTTTTTGTTCTATTCTGTTCTGTCCTTGGGGTGCACTAGTAGCCGTCTTATTTTTTATATATGGTTTTACTACCGTGTTTATTTTGTGTTTTCTCACTATCCTTTTTATTGGTTCTGTTATCCCTCGAATGTATGGTATGGCTACTGTTTTCTTTGTTTTTCTTTTGTTGTTTTCCTTCGTTAATGGCCCATGTCGGGTATTGGCAGTGTGTGAGTGTGTCTGATGTGTTTTTCTTCCTCCTGTCTGTTCTCTCCTTTTACGATGCTGGTCTATTCGTACAATGTCCTTACTGTGGGTATTTTGTGTTCAATTCGGTGTTCTGATGAACAAAGCAGATACTGATCTGTGTGTGTTGGTTTTCTGTATATTGTTATTTTTTGCTTCTTTATCTTGTTCTGCCATTGAAAGGGCACAACAAGAAATGTCAAAATCAGCAATATCAGATCATATATAAAGGAATTATCACATAATGGACTGAGACGTTGTAAAAATCATCAGATCAGAAACACACACACAAAAAAAAAAAAAATCAACAAAATCAGGAAGCGAGGAAAAGACACCATCAATCAGAATGAGGACAGATTCATACTCATGCACAATTTGGAGTATTTTCTGTAAAGACCATCGGGTGGCAGGGGGTGTGGCCAGTCTGTCAGATCCACCTGCATGATGGCCAGGTCTAGGAAATAATATCTGAAAAGATGGCACGTTACTGCCATCAGGTGACGCTTCTGACATTAGATGATAGTTGAAACATATCAAGTAAAACAAACATTTTACCCCTTACTCTTGCCTGAAAAATGGAACAGTTAAATAAAGGTTAATAAAACACGGTGCTGATGTAGAGCTGGAGTTGGCACCTCAACGCCTTCAGTGGCAGATTACTGCTCCTAATGCTAATGCTAATGCTAATGCTAATGCTAGGTACTGTGTGTGTGTGTGTGTGTGTGTGTGTGTGTGTGTGTGTGTGTGTGTGTGTGTG
>JAPTGZ010000026.1:12212166-12225207 GCA_029814645.1 Fowleria isostigma | reverse complement strand
CCCCCCCACACACACACACACACACACACACACACACAAAATACAGAAGATATTATTACAATAAATGGTGAAAAACCACTTAAGGACGGTTAAATATTGAGAAAAAAATATTTGGAAAGTGCCACAAACGTCACACTGGGTCCTTATGAGTTAAAGATCAAAATCTTAGTTTCTAATCAGGTGATACAATAAAAAGCTCTGTGAAAAGGGCCTAATCGTGTATTTTGTCTGAAATAGCACAACCTGCTGGATGTAAAAACAATAGCTAACATCCTGTCTAGTTTGTTGGATGAGGGCATATGCCTGCAGCAAGGCCTGTACTCATGGTTTCCACTACATCATCTTCTATTCAGAGACATTCAGCTATTCACATTAGCAAAAATCACAGACAGCTGAAGTGATTTACAACCACATAGGGTCTATATATTTGAACAATGATTTATTCAAAAGACCCATCATGACGATCAGCGACGTTAGATAAAAAAAAAAACAGATTTATGGGAGTTCATTTACATTCCTAACCGAGTTAAACTTACTTTACTATCACACATACTAAGCTAGATGGAGTGTTCGAGGTGATGCTATAATAACACAAAATGCTTAAAAAGACGTGTTTGGGCCCACTGATGTAAATATCATAAAGACAGCCACGGTTAAACGTTAAAGACAACCCGGAGGAACAGAAATACTCTGTGTGGTCATAATGGGTGTGGACAGAAGGTATGCAGGCTGAATAAACAGAGAGCCTGCGATGCTAGTCAGCCTGACTTACCCCACAATGAGGAAAACCACCACGGCCACTGCGAAGTAATTAGTCTGGTAGTACAGTAAATTGCTGATCACTCGGTTGTTCCACTTTGTTAAATCTGAGAACTCTGGTTTAGCAAAACGGTCAGTTCCGGGGAAGAAATCATCCCACGGTCTGAGAGGTGCAAGCTCCATCTTGGCTGCCATGGCTTCAGCATGTACATAGAAAACACAAACAAGCACGCACTCACAGGGGCTGCGTAATATTTTGACAGGTCAGCTGATCACAGACCAGCTTCGAGCAGGGCGATGACAGTAAATCTCGCGAGACTTGGGCTCTCGATGGAGTGTCAGGAGAGTTGTCTTGCGCTGTATTTTTCGTGACTGCGCACTTGCGCAGCCTTCGGGGCGTTTACCTCCAAAACGTATTCATTATTAACACTTTACTTACACGTTAGATACGAGAAGAGTAAACAAACATAGAGCGGATGCGTAGATATACAACACATATGCGTGCGAGTACTTATGAAATGGGTAAAAGTAAAAGTAGTTCAGAGTGATTATCGGGCACAGTCCAGGAGGTTCATAAAACCTCAGCATCATTTGTGTAATCAGAGGCTGTATTATGAGGGTGTAATGCAAGGAGTTTAGCCGCCGAGCAGCGCAGTCTTGACCTCCGCGAACACAGCAGTGAATATCGAGGACATGGGACCGTGAAAGTATGGCGGATGCCGAGGAGCCGTAAGTGTCAATGGAAGGAAATATAATTTTAACGACCCAAAACCCTGCTAGTTTGTCACGAATAAAGCACGTTTAAACCCTGCGTTACTTATTTCTTACAGGGAGAAGAAAAGACGGCGAATAGAGGACCTGACTGAGAAGTTAGTGCCGAATGCTAAATAAAGGTCTCTGACTGGCAGCAGGTCTGCGTTGCACTGAGAGCAGCGACTGCTGGGCCAGGAGACACAAAGATGAACACTGTAGCAACAGACAACCTTATTAACCCGGTTATCTATGCAATCTGACCATCGAGATATGTTTATTAAAATACCGCAAAGACTACACACTCCACTTAATGAAGGCATATTAGAAAATGACCGCCATTATGACGGTTTTGGTCTGTTTTGGTCTTGTCATTTGAGAACTCAGGTACATTTAGGGGAGTTGTTTGCTACCGGTAACCGTTAGAAGAGGTTCCACAGGCTTCACATATACTAAGAACAACAAAACTTACAGTTCTGTTCCAAAAATACATGTTTTTGTTTAACTTTAGGTCCCTGAGTTGAAGAAGTTGGGGATCACAGACAGAAAAAGGGGCTCTGCTGTATGTAGGAAGCATAACAGGAAGTAGTTCACCATTAATGTGTAAATACAGTATACTGGTAATCTAGATGCTCTGATGTTGCCCAATAAATGCATTCAAATACAAGCTTTTCCCTGCTTCCTGGTAGATCTTTAGCTCAGATGGCCTCATTCATTCATTCATGATCCCAAGTCCCAAACGCTTTTTTAACACTAAATCCATCTGTTATGTACCCATTTTAAAGATAATACAAGTTCAGTGCATCTTATCATGTTGTTGGTCCAGAATGGCTGTAGATGGTGGACACTGTGACATTTCCTGCGACTGGGATGGGAGGTGGAATCATGTGAAGAAGTTTTTGGAGAGACCTGGCCCATTCACCCATCCTGACTTTGAGCCCAGCACTGAGGTAATCTGAAAACATCATTATTATTATTATTATTATTACTACTACATTTCTTAGTTTATTTTGAGCTTATGCATTCCATGTAAATACTAAATATGTATACATGCACAATATATAATACTGATCATATACATCCCTCTATGTGTACACAGAAAGTTTGCTGAAAATACAATATACATGGAGAGATTTACATGAGCAAGTATGCATAAAGAAGTATATATAGAGAAATATACATAGAGAAATACATAGAGACATTGGTTTTAAACATTATGTGTACACAATATACATAAAACATAAATATATACAGCAATCTATTACTAATATACAACTAGTAGCCCAAAAGGGAGTGAGAAGAAGTAAAACCTATTTACTCCCACCCCCAGTTTCACTACTTAAACGTGTATGGTTGCAATTAAGTCAAGGGAATTAGCTGATAACATACATTAGTACACCAAAACTAACTGACACAATGTACACATTTTAGCATTGACAGGAATAAAACCTGTCAAAGCTAAAACCACTAACTTTGACCTGACTGTTTCTTCACAGTGCAGACTTGTCAGATATTCTCATTTAGTCATATTTTATTGCTTCTTTCACTTCAGTCTTTACAGTTCCTGTTGGAGACATGCAAGATTCTGGTAATCGGTGCAGGAGGACTCGGATGTGAACTCCTCAAAAATCTGGTGGGAAAACATAAGATGTAGTTTATTTTGTTGAAGTATTTTTTATTGTGACATCAATACCAAATTTAACGGCCGTAACTCTCTCTCTTCTCTTTTAGGCACTGTCTGGGTTTCGTCTCATTCATGTGGTTGACATGGACACAATTGATGTGTCCAACCTCAACAGACAGTTCCTCTTTAGGTGTGACTCAGTAAATATATTTGCTTTCATTTTTTCTACGTTTGATATTATTAGGCCTGCGCAATGTATCGAAAAAATTTAGATATTGTGAAAATGGAGTGTGCAATATTCATACCACAAAGATGTGCAGTCATTTATTTATTTCATGAATTTTCTGTTTTATGCCCCATGGGGTACCAGAGTGGTTTTCTCTACCACTCTAACATGCTAGTTTTTTTACCAAAAAAAAAAACCTGAAGCAATGCTACTACTGCTGGTTGAATGTAAGTTTGCATGTTATTAATGTTGAAAAGATGTGACTATTTTTAGAACACAACTTTGGCCAAAGCCTGAAAACTTATATTTAAAAAAATGTATTTGTATATGCAGTATTTTCCAAACCAGGCATCAATGGAATATAGTTTAGTTAAAGCTCTTTCATAGTGGTACTCTGGCACTTTAGTTATTATAAAATACATCCAAGTTATTTACACATTGTTATATGTGAATAAAATGTGTTTGTGTCTGAAGGTCTATGGTAGCAGGATCACCAGGTTCTACCACAGAATTGTGTACTTGATAGTAGTATTATAGTATTTTGTCAGAAATTATAAATAATTGAGTCAACATACAAAAATTGGATAATTTTAACATCATTAAGGAGTATTTTTCTTAGATGAAATTGGTGTTTCTTTAGGTGAACGATAAATATTGCAATATTATTGTTGTGGCAGTGCTGTACACCCATATCTCATATTGTGAATTTGGCCAATATTGTGTAGCCCTAGTTATTATTAATAATTTGATAAATATAGTTACAGCTAAAAGAGCTGCATAAAGATTTTGTAATTTGTAGTAAATATGACTGATGGAAATAAATCTTAATTTTGCTTATTGTTTAAATACAAATCTCCTCAGAGAACAGAATTGACTGTAATTACTATCAGCTGCTGGTTATGGTTCTATATCAATAGCAGTACAAAAAAAAAAATCCATCCAGGATCTTGAATAACTTGAAAATCATTGTGATGTGAACCCATGTAGGCCCAAAGATGTCGGACGACCAAAGGCAGAAGTGGCTGCTGATTTTATCAACGGTCGTATCCCTGGATGTAAAGTTGTCCCGTATCCTTTTGAGGTTTTCCCGTGACACACATGAAACACGACTTGTTTGCACAGTTGAAGTTCTTCCTTGAAATCTTTTGTTTTTCCTTAATAAAATATGCAGTCACTTCAAAAAGATCCAAGACTTTGATGAGTCTTTCTACAGGCGTAAGTATACATTTCCTCCATTATTTTAGCATTTATTAACAGGCTTAAATAAACAGAGGTTTAAAGATCTCTCTTTGCAGAGTTCCATATTATTGTTTGTGGACTGGACTCCGTTATTGCCCGACGCTGGATGAATGGAATGCTGGTAAGAAAGACTGCTCAGCTTCTCACTGTTTCTTATGTGTTTGTGTCTGAATAAACAGAAAAGGAAGATCTAGTTTTTATGAATCAGTGGTGACTTATAGCCGGTGTCTCCTGGTGTAGATATCCCTCCTGAGCTACGAAGATGGAATCCTGGATCCCAGCTCTATTATTCCCCTCATTGATGGAGGGACAGAGGGCTTTAAAGGAAACGCTCGAGTCATTCTGCCTGGCATGACTGCATGCATCGACTGCACATTAGAGCTGTACCCACCACAGGTACTCCCACAAAGCAGCAATTTATCACAAAATAAGGTCAAGGATTATTTATATAGCACACTTAAAAACAGACATAACTGCCCAAAGTACTGTACGTGATCATGTAAAATAAGAGACAATAAATAGAACAAAGCAATACTAATAAATCAAAGTAAAATATTAGTTCATGCATTAAAGTATTAAAACAGTAAATATAAACACTAAAGGCAATAAAAAAATACACTAAACACATTTAATTTTGATATATAAATTGATAACCTTTGCTGTGTATAAAGTCGAATGAAATCATTGTCACATTTTTAGGAAAAACTCTGCGTCTTATTTTCAGCTTTTCTTTTGTCTGGGAGACAACCTGACAGGAGTTTATACATGTCTTTATCTTTGACAGCTGCTAATGAGTGAGAAGTTATGGGTGGTTATAACCGTGGATATAAAAAGAAAAGAGAAATGGAGGGAAAAACTTTTGAATGATGTTACCAAAGCACCAGCATCTTACAAGGAGTGAGTCAGAATGGTGTCGGTGTGTGGCACTGAGACAGAAAAATAAATCAGCTTTTTCTAATGTTTAGTGAAATGAATTTTCATAATGGATTGATCAAATCTAGGAGTATCTGAACATCAGTCCTGTCATTACAATTCTGCCAGACCTGGTGGTAGTTTAATAATGTGCTTATTAATGATGATCCTGACAGTTTTCAAGCTAATTTGTATGTCATTTGTCCCCCCCCCCACAATGGCGGTAACTTTGGTAACATGTCATGCAGTGCTATCTGGAAGAGATTGTCTATCTCTTTATTTTTTTATTGTATCTACGATTATAGCTGTGTGAATTAAGTGACAGCAGAGAAAAGTGCCACCTATGGACTCAATGTCTCAGACTATTAAAACCTGAAAAACAATGCCATAGACAGATAAAGGCTTGTATTTTTGGAAATGAAGTGAAAACATTTCACAGCAGTACACGTCAGGCACCCAGACAGGAAAACAAAACAACACTAATTAAATAAGGTATTTTGATGAGCACCACATGAACAGCTTCAAGTGGTTTTGTTTTTTGTTTGCATTCTTCAGCACAACAATAAATGGTCTTCATGCAAGGCTTAAAATACTTGTACCTTTGACCCTTTTGGTTTTCACTCTGCAACCCACAGATTAATTTCCCCATGTGCACTATCGCTTCAATGCCACGGCTGCCCGAGCATTGCATCGAATATGCCAGAATCTTGCAGTGGCCCAAAGAGAAACCGTTTGGAGGTGAGCTACAGTTTTAACATCTTTTTAAACATCTGGATTTTGTCTGTGTACGTTTTAATACAATCACTTTATTTCTCTCCTAGAAACCAGCTTAGATGGTGACAATCCAGAGCACATCCAGTGGGTGTTCGACAAAGCCCAAGAAAGAGCTGCAGAGTTTAACATCACAGGAGTGACATACAGACTAACTCAAGGTGAGCTTAGAACTGAATAAATTATTCAGTGTTAATTTGATACATCATCAAATTTTTGAGGAGTAAATGGCACCTGTCATCTTTAAAAAATGTGTGAAAATGTGCCAAAATGAGACTTGTGCTTGTGTTTATTTTACAGGAGTTGTGAAGCGGATCATTCCTGCTGTAGCGTCAACTAACGCTGTTATCGCTGGTATGAAACCCTGAATTACTCCTTAAATGAGGTAGAAATACAGCAAAATGCACTTTTGAAAACCGTTTTGGGACTATTGCTGGTTAAATGTCACAAGAAATTTGGTTTTAACACTTAAAGACCTAGACTTTCAACTGAATTTTAATCTACATTTAACTTTTCCTGATTGATTTATCACCATTTATTATAATATATCATCTGCATTTTGTTTTTGGTTTTTTTTTTCAAGTATTTTTCTATATTTACTGATCACCTAAAATGTCATAAAAGGTTAAAGGGAATTACATTTCAAAGTTATTAAAACAGAGACAACTAAAAAATATATATAATTAACTGACCATATTACATATAGTCACTGTCATATATCAAATTCTAAGGTTTTGTTTTGGTGAATCAACACTGTAAAAATTACAGTGTTTGTCTCCTACAGTCCAAGTGGCTCATATCTGATGCCTCTGAAAAGCTGAGAAACTGCATTTAACCTGAATTATTTAAATGCATTGATAGGATTAGTGGTTCTAAAGTTACTGAACACTTTACATCAGTTAAGTCAGATACAAGGGATGTAACGATTACCAGTATAATAATAAACTGTGGTAAAATTGCGAACAGTTAGTATTACCATTTCAAATTCTAATTGACTGATCGGTGGACTCCACCCTTATACTGTCCTTGTCCAATCCTATGTTAGCAACCATTACTAAGGAGCGGAACCTCCGACAAACAATTAGCAATGAGCAAGATGTAAAGCAGTGTGCCTATGGAACCTGTAATGTATGGTAATCAGATTTCTGCTGATTGGAGGTAGCAGTTTTCTGGTTTATCGCAAAATCCGGAAGGTGCTGGCAGCGTTTTTGGGGTTTGAGAAGACGTCAGCAACCAAAATAGATGGCCTGGTGAGGGTTGTCCACACTAGGACTTTCAGTATGGCTGAGCTGGATCGTAAACTCACTACGATCTTTGAACTCGTTCGGAATATGGATTCAAAACTGGACAAAGTTGGAGCCCTCCTGGAATGGGAATGATTAAATTTAAACTTAAATTGTAAGTTCCTTCAGTTCGGCTGTTTTGATTTGACTTTGGATCAGTTTTCGCTGGAATCAGGGCCCAGAATTTGGACTGCAGCTGCTGTTATATCAGCAATTGTTTAATTTTCTGTTGGTCCCTTATGTTCCTGGCTTCAAGGCTAAGGTCTCCAAATCTCCTGGTGGAGCATAAAACAGAAGCTGTGCTGCTGTTCTCTCCTTGTGACTAATAATACTGACCCTGTTTTGGATTAATCCTGGACAGGCTGTTGGCACACACACATGCACACACAAGACCGAAATGGACACATACACAAATACACACATACCTTCCTTGTCCGTGGGCACCTTCCCCCTTCTCTTCCATTCGATATAACGTGCTGAAGATAACATACGCTGTGCGCCCATGCCGGCTGCGCGCTGCTCCTCGGACTATGTCGGGTCACTTTCCTTGTCCTAATTACCCCCCTATCCATTTCACAATGTTGCTAGTGTCATGTCTTTAAATATGTGTTTGTTTTAGTGTGCTCAAACGCTGAGGTGTTTTTTGTTTTGTTTTGTTTTTTACCAACAAGACAATGCACCTTTACGTGCAATGCAATGTTGCCTTTTTTTTCATCTCCCCCTGACCTTCGTGTTTATCCTTTCTCTCTAATGTGGCCAGTACATCCTCCTGTATTCCCCATATAATGTTATGTCTCTTATGTTTCTTGGACGGTGTACTGTAAGAAATTTAATTTGCTCTGAAACGTGCAATGACAATGAAGCCTATTCTGACAGTAGATATCCTGAACGTTTGGAAGGAGGCATTCTCTTCCATCCACTCACAAAGACTCAAACTGAACTACACAGATGTCGTCTGTGGATTAAACATTGTGACAGACCCCACTATTAACATCTGCGAACCGTATTACTTACAGCTAGCATTGTTCAGAGTAGCTATCATCTTTAGCTTAGCTAATATTTATTGTTATTGTCATTTGTACTCTAATGAGAATGATCCCATGAAAACACCAATGTATGGATAGGTATGCTAAGCTGACAGAACACCTCTGGCCCAGCCTTCAGAGCACTTCTGGCCTGCCTGTCAGAGCACCTTCAGCTTTAGCTGGCTGGGCTGCTTTAGCTTTGCTGTGGGAGCATGTCTAGCTCAGCCATCAGAACACACACACACACCAGCTGGGCTACATTTGATCCAACAGCACAGCACACCCATCCACACACTGGTGCTCCGACACCCGGCCCGAGAGTGCTCCGACAGCATGTATGGGGACATGGCTCCAGTTGGGGCCGGCACCCTGACCAAGCCACAGTGGCTAATTAGCTAAGCTATAGTAGCTAAGCTAGCTAAGTGTGTGACAGTCTGCCACATGGACAGGCACACCATGCTATTGGAACACCTAAGAACTGGTGTCGGAACACCTAGAACTGTAGCACACCCATCCGCACACCGGTTCCAGCCAAGCCAGTCTGATTTGCTTTGGTTGGAGCCATGCCCCCATCCACTCTGACGTTAAAAAAGTATTTTTTGAACATTTTGCAGAAATTTTAACAATACCGCAATAATAATAATAATAATATCCATGATAATTGTGGTCACAATAACCATAATATAAATGTTCATATCGTTACATCCCTAGCAGATACTTTTGGTTGCTGTTTAGGTCTTTAAGGGTAAATGTGCGTCACATCCCTCAGTTCAGAATAAAGACTTCTTATGTTTTGTTTTCCAGCTGCTTGTGCCACTGAGGTTTTTAAAATTGCTACAAGGTGAGTAAAAGAAATGCATTCTTGACATCTTAATGCTCATGTGTCAGATAAACACAGCTCATCATGACATTCTGTTTTGCAGTGCATATATTCCTTTAAATAATTACCTGGTGTTTAATGATGTGGATGGCCTCTACTCCTACACCTTTGAAGCGGAGCGAAAGGTTTGTTGTGCCCCGAGAATCACTAACTGCCACATGATCAGTTTAATGATATAGTACCTTTTCCATTACAGAGAAACACTAGTTTAATCTGTATTATTGTGTCTGTGTGATTGGCAGGACAATTGTTCAGCGTGCAGTCAGGTGCCACAGGATCTGCAGTTTCCTCCCTCTGCTAAATTGCAGGAGGTTTTAGAGTACCTGACAGAGAACGCCTCTCTGTGAGTACTCAGAAAAATAACATTTTGAAATGCTCCTGTCACAAAAGAAAGATTAGATTAAGACTTTGTATAAATGCTTTGCAGGCAAATGAAATCCCCCGCTATCACCACAACTCTGGAAGGGAAGAATAAAACACTGTACTTGCAGGTAGGCAGGCATTTCATTCCTTAGAAATGCAACTTTTTATTTTATTTTTTTCTGGTCAGTATCTTTATTGAGTTTTTCAGATAACAAAAAAAGGATAAATATAAATAAAAAAGCAAGAGGCTGGAGAGTTATGAATGGAAGGTTATAGCATGTGTAACAAAAATACACAAAAAATACCCAAACTAAGAATTCAGTGGATTTTGAAATAAAAGTGAAAAGAAGAGGAAAATCTGACATTTTTGTGTTTTAATGTATGGTATTTAACAAAAAAAAAACAAAAATGGAAGACTTATTTCAAGAAGAGCTGTTTTTTTTCCCCTTTTCTAAACAGAGGACTTAAATGGAATGTGCTTGTTAAATTTCATGCTTTACCATTGTTTTTTTCCCCAGACATGATATGCAAATGTTTTGGGTTTTTTTTGTGTTTGTTTGTTTAACTCATTTGTAAAGTATCTTCCTAAATGAAAAAAAAAAAAAAAAAATATATATAAATAAATATATATAAAAATAAAAAATACACAAACCAGCATAGACAAACACATAAAAAAAACAACAACAGTGGTGTCTCGGACAAAAACAAGCATAACAAAAAACCAACAGGGGATGGAGCCACATCATACATAACCAAAAGAATCATATCTGATACATAGAAATAAGAATGGGTGAATTCCCCCAAAGACAGCATCCAAGTTTTATATTCCACCACAGCAGCATCAGTAGCATTATGTGCATAGTAACTCAGGTACTGTGTTGATCCGTCCTGTATTTTATCACTCATGGTCCACCAGGCCCTTCAGCACAATGACGGTTAGTTTGGTACCAATATAAGTCAGGAATGGGGACCGGATTCTATAGAAGACCCCAGTCATACATCTAGACCTGTATGGGAAGTATTCCAATGGCAACATGTCAGAAATAACCTTATGCCAGCCAGCTATTGGGGGGGATTTACAATCAATCCACGTCAGCAATACAGTGTGGAAAAAATTATTAGACCACCCTATGTTTTCTTCAATTTGTTGTTCATTTTAATGCCTCATACAACTAAAGGCATATTTTTTTGGAGAAATATAATAATAACAACAAAAATTGCTCATAAGAGTTTAACAGCTGATATCTATTTTCTGTGTTGTTGTTTTTTTTTTATAATAACCAAAATCACATAAGTTCTTCAATAGATGTGGCATTCTACTGACAAAAACAGTATTTTTAGATATTCCATGTTTTCTTTTCTGTCTGTTTTAGTCACATGATACACACAGGAGTTAGTACTTGTTTACATAACCATTGTTTTTGATGACTCTGCGATTGTATGTTTTTTCCCTTAGAAGTGCAACATTTAAATAATTTTTCCAGTGGTGTCCAATAAAATGCTTGTCAAATTTCATTCCAGTCTGTTAAATCCATCGAGGAGCGAACCAGGCCGAACCTGTGCAAGACATTAAAAGGTAGGAGTAACGCCCCAGCCTCTGCAAACTGGTCTGTACCTGTTGATTTCTTACAATAACACTAACAAACTCTGTTTTTCTTTTCCTGCAGAACTGGGTTTGTCGGACGGACAGGAACTAGCTGTGGCCGACGTCACTACACCACAGACTGTTCTTTTCAAGCTGAATTTCACCACCTGATACTGTACTCTGACACAGCGCACTGATCTCTGAACTAGGTTTCACTTAACAATGTTACTATGCTATTAAGGTAGTATATTTAAAACAATGGTGTAAATAAGGCTGTTATCTAAGGCTCTCAGTTGTGTTGTCCTTATGAGTGCAGAAATCAGACATTGTTTTTCTATTAGTAATATTGTTTACTCCTATTTGTATTTGTGCATCGTAGCTTCTTTCCCCGTCAGTCAAATGATAATAATGATGTGCACTAAGCTGTAATAAAGTTTTATTATTATGATCATAGAGGAAGCCTAATTTACATCACACACCAGTTACATTTGTGTCATGTCTCTTCACTGAGAACCATTAAGGCAGAGTTTTTCTTGCCTTTTAAGGACTAAATGCATCTGTCAAACCTGGGTTACAAACTCAACATAATGGCTTTAAAAATATTACAACCCTTGAGGAAGCTTCTTATTAAAATTTAAATGTGACACCCTGCGATTACAACTGATTTGTTTGACCGTCTCCCCCCTGGTTTACTTTGTACATATATCATTAAACATGTTTTTTATTTCAGTTTTCTATTTTATGTTAGTGATCTGTTTCTACTTAAAGATGTGATTTGGGAACACATCTGAGGAAACAAAAAAAACCTCATTTGCTTCTTTGGAAACTGGCCATTATAAATAAGGTGTTTTATGTATAAAAGTAAAAAAAAAATAAAGTCATAACAGCACAAATCACTTGGGTTTTGTATTCTGCTTTTTAGAGCCTTCGGCCATCGGCGTGACAGGATGTCAATGCGCACTTTAAGCTTCTTATGCACTAATGAAAGTGGCCGCGTATTGTCCGGGAGACAGATGGTTTCAGTGTTGATTAAGTTTTAATTTTGCTGACGGGTAAATCTCACAGACTTTCCTCATGGGGGGTGGTCGGACCGTGGTAACAGACCAGAGCATCTTCCACATCCACGCTGGAGGTACCTGACTCCAGACAGAGGCTGATGGAGGTGGACACTCTTATCTTCAGCTGGAGACATCGCCGCGTCGCACCGGTCCCTTTTTTTTTTTTTTTTTTTTTTTGTTTTTTGTTTTTTTTCTTACTTAAAAATGAAGCGTAAAACTTGGGGAATAATAAACATTATGTGTGCATCTTTGCCGAAGGATGATGTGAAGAATGTGAAATCTTACTCCAATGGAAACTACGCCTTATATCAAATAAATTGAGCCGAGAAGGTAGGTACTTATTTACTTTTTCACTTTAAAGTAAAATATTGTCTTGATAATATTTTTTTTTACAGCATTAGTGTGTATTCTTTTTTCACCAGCTTAAACCATGCCTAACATGCGTAAAATGTTAAACTTCGTTGATGATGTATTTTACCTCTTCTTATCTGAAATTAGTCATGACCGTTCCAGATTTTCCCAGGCTTATGGAGTATATTACTTGTTTTTGCAGGGAGCAGAGCATT
>JAPTGZ010000026.1:12157382-12188776 GCA_029814645.1 Fowleria isostigma | reverse complement strand
ACCAATTAACCTAGTGCATGTCTTTGGATGGTGGGAGGAAACCGGAGAACCCGGAGAAAACCCACGCAGACACGGGGAGAACATGAACTCCACACAGAAAGGTCCCCCCGTGCATGGTGCGGGGATCGAACTCGGAACCTTCTTGCTGTGAGGCGTGAGCGCTAACCACTGCTAATATTATTTTTCCGCTGTTCATCTTCTTAATAATAATTATAATAATGAACTGCATTTATAAAGTTGGTGCTACACCCGGAAAATGCAGTGTATTTGTCCTATATCATGATGGACCGCCCAGGCGTTGTTGCTCTGCTATTGGATAGCCCAGGCATGTTGGACACACTCATTTGCGTAAATTTTGCTTCTGCTCAAATTTTTGACGCGACACACTCATCGATTTGGATGTGCAGAGTACCCACAATGCTTTGCGGAAGAGTCTTTAAGCATCGAAATGTGTCCCATAGAAATAGGGGCGGTGCGGTGTGGAGTCCGCGATGCTTGCTAGTGGATCATCAGCATAAGGTCCAATGTTTCTTTATAAATGACTCTATTTTCTTGTTTGGTGTTTAAAGATGCGTGTCTCCATTTTAGACACGAGACTTCCAGCATGCTGTCCATAACCAGGGCCACCGCTTCCAGAAAGGACCTGTTGTTTTGGCCAGCATATTCTCCATATTGGTTCTGCACAACCATCTGACTGGATCCAGCGTCACCGCTTGGTACTGGCTACACTGCAAAAGATGCAGTGGAGCCCGGTCCATAGACCTTCCATGCGCTGGAGTGGTGCGTTCAGGTACGCTGGGATAAATCCTTATGAACACTGTTCGCCTACAATAGCAGGCATAAACTCCTATATGAACGGTTAATGCTGGTTTTGTTCCTTTCTTTTAAGTGGATTGAATGCCTGGTTTGGTGAGTTGGGTTAAGTTTGTGTGCTTCATTGTTTGTTGTATTGAGTGCTTTGTGTGTTTTATTGTTCCCTTTATTGTTTGCGGTGTCATTTTTGTTCCTATTTTGTATTGTTTGTTTTGCATGTTAATTTTATGTTGGCTTTGCATGGCTTCTGTCTCAACTGCATGTCACCATTTTTTGGTGCATATTTTTCTATGTTCTAAATTCTGTTTTATTTGAAGTGAAACATTGACTGCATTTCCTGTCCTTTTGCCACTCTTGGAACAATCTCCTGTTTTATTGGTGATTCATATTTGTTGTTTTATTCCACTTATACATTAGTATTTTAACAATTGTAATAATTAAAATAAATTAAACTATTATAATTTTTTTAATATGGTTTGACGTCTTTATGTCCACACTGAGTGCAGCCTTATTCTGATTCATCAACATTGATTTGGTCCTGGAGCCATTTCTCCAGGTGGCGTTTTCAACCTATCACCCAAAAGCTAAAACCTATGCCCTTGTGCTACATATCATAAACTGAATAAAACCAAGCAATTCTACAACACCACTATTTCCCCAGCTTCACAGGTTTGACTGGTGAGTCAATACAGCATAAGATGATGATATTTCCACATTCACTACAGAGCCTCTAAACATCTAAATGGATTACACATATGACACCAATGAAAAGCTGAGAAACTGAATTTTACTTGAATTAATTAAAGGTATAGATTAGTGAATGTCAAAGCAAGCTGAAAGATGCTTAAATTTTCAGTTGAGTGACTAAATGCCTTTAATTGACACTTGCATTTGCAGCAGTAAAGATGCACTCACATCCCATTAATTACAGGAACAATGACTTTAATGAAACTTTAGCACATATCAGTCGATGGCTTTGTATGTACACTATCATCATTTGAATGATTTGACACAAATAAGGCATTTCAAGTATCGAAAAACAACCTACTGGCATCACATTTTTGGTGAATCGATCATTTTCAGGGTAGCTGACACGTTCGACTGGTAAAGCCATTGTAGAGGTGATCAAGGCATACAAGTATCATACAAACAAATGGTAAAATGTACAGTATCAAGACACACATCAAGCTGGACTTTTGCAAAACATGTCCCTCACAATGCATCCTTGGAAATCATGATCTTGAACTCTCCAAACTTTGGCTATGTTGGGTTTTGTGGATAGAAACAGGGAAGATCAGGACTGCATTCAAAGACTTGAATGATCATTTTTCACTATCACCATAATTTAAATCATTGTACACAAGAAAGGACAAACGATTTATGTACAATATTTTTCTTCATATACAGAAAAGAAAGGATAAAACCTGAGGGCTGTTAACTACTGTACTTTCTAACCCCAGTCCTTTCATGTGCTTCTCTTCTGTTTCCTGCTTCATAGTAGATATCTGTCTTCTGATGTCTGAGGACAAGGATGCCCTTATTCAGATCCAGACGCACAGACACATTCACGTTCCATCTTAAAGTTTGAAAGAAATGATGAGAATATGTTCATTATAAGGTTATGATGAAGAATCCCCGCAGGCAGCTTGGAGTGTCTGTACTTTCAGCAGCCTTGAGCAGGATGTGCTTTATGTATTCTACATCTTTTTTACACTTTAATCTGAGAAGTGTTCACATTTCTTAAAGCAACAATAAGTTCATTGTCTTTGTGATCATTGGTCCTGTGACAGTGCTGAAATGAGAAAAGAGAACGCATTCAGAATGACATAAAACACAGCAGAAATTAACAATCCAAGTGTGAAGATTGTGTTATGCACTTCACAAAGCATAGCAATTACTTCATTAATAATAGTTCGTCATGAGAGAGAAGTTAATTCGTCTTAGTATGATGAAGCTGACCTGCAAATTAACCTTTGCACTGGAGGCGTTCCCATGCTTCCTGTCCCCAGTGTTAATATGTCGATGTTGTGTATGGCTGAGTGTTCTAGCAAGAAAAAGAAGGTAACCAAGGGGTTAACTCATGCTTTTGCAGTGAAATTCAATCCAAATAACGATGCTGTTTTGTTGATGCCACAGTCTGTGTCACAGTGCTGTACATTTCTCGCCCACTGTTCTGCTGTAATATCTGTTTCCCGCGGTCAAGAGAGGTTATCTTACCCTTGTGGTTTTGATCTTGTTGCCGGCGTAGCACATCCAGCCTGAGTTGTCAGGCAACGTCTTGCATTCCTCCCCCTCTAGGCAAGGCTCCATCTCACACCACCACTTCCCAATTACTATGGATGCTACAGGCAATGAAGACAACAGAAAAGTAAGATAGTGAGAAGTAAGAAGCGCAAAAACCAGATAGAAAGGTCTGAAACGCCTGGCCTTACGTTGTGAGTTTATAATCCAAATGACCAAACGTTTAATATCAAAGGTGCAGTATGTAACGGAGGCTGTCTGTATCAGGTGCTTAGGCTTCAAACAACGCATTTCAGTGCAAAATGGACAGCTAATTCAATGTGGCTTCTTTATTAGATGCAGTTTTACATGCATGCGAGGAGTGGAACTGAGACTTTTCATTGAGTGAGTGGATTGGTAGGTGTGACTGTGACTTGACTTTAATGCAGACCACATTTCTGCCTTCAGGAGAGAAAATTGCCTTAAATACAGGGTAAGTAGACAGTAAATGGTTTGTAATGTGTGACAGAGGAAAAGAATCTGTCAGAGCTGACATTGAGAGACCTCCAATTCCCCCAGTCTGCTGTGAGATTGCGGTAATATTTGCAAAAGGATTTAAGATAAAAGCTGCAGGTGAGAGGTTTTCCTAAAGCCAATATGTGTTTTAGTTGTGTCAAAGGGAGCACTGAATTTATTCCTTACAAGGATTGAGGCTGTGTAGTAGATATTTGGCAGAAAAGCATATGAAACCACCTTCAAATATCTACACGGTGCCTATGTAATCAACAGCCATTTTGTCTGCGCCACTGTACTTTGTGTTATTCTTTACTTCTTGAGTCTTCCCTGAGGTGTGCTACATTCTGCTGCTGTGTTTGACTGGGTACATACAGGAGTAAAGCCTTTCCCTGCAGATACTTTTCTAACTGTCAGCAACAGAATTTGGATGTGACATTATCGCAAGTAATGCTAATCTTATCTGGGACAAGGCAATGCTTGGGTGACTGGGGCTTTTATTTGTACAAACCTGTGTATCTTTACAGTATGTAGCAGTTTGGGAGGGAATATGCTCAGTTAACTCATAAAGACCCAGTGTTACAATTCCCAAATGAATTTTTCTCTCTATTTAACCTTTCTAAAGCAATTTATATCTATTTTTTTTTTTTATAATATTATCCTCTGTATTTTGCATTTCTTCAATAAAAATCAGGAATTTTTTTATATTTAATTCACTGATTATGTAAGTGTTCATAAAAGTCACAGTGAAATTGTACATTTGTGTGACGTTTGTTGTCCTTTTGGTTGATTTATTTACATATATTGGAGTGTCCTTTTGGATGTGGAGTTTCTTTAGCTTACTTATCTTTGATGTGAAGTCTATCTATATGCGTAATATGGTTATAAATGGGTGGTGTTTATTTTGATATGTCAAACACTGTTATGAAACGATATTTTTTAAATATCTATAATATTTTGCATTGTGTGCAGGATTGTTAAGAGGTCATTTTAACATGTGTAAGATTTGAGAAACTAACATGGGACTTTTTGATCCGTACAATAAGATGGGTAAGGGGGTGGAAATATATAAGTTGTACTTCATCCCACTTCTTTTCAAATGTTTTTTTTTTACATTAAAAAAACATTTCCCCCCCTGTTTTTTTTATATTTGAACTAATAAATAAATAAAAAGCTCAGATTAAAGTTAATTGTCATCATATCAGAAACACAGAAAAATTAAGAAAATGTCACTTTGTCAACTAAATTTATTATTAACTGAACATAAACAAAGTGTCTCCATCTACTGTTGTTAATTCAACTCCATGGGTTTTACTGGTAAATCAATGCTGTAGAAGATGACAGTGTTTCCATGGTAACTACAGAGCCTCTGAACATCCAAATGGGTTATATCTGATGACCATGAAAGATGACAAACTGCATTTTACACCAATTATTTACATGTATTGATAGGTTTAATGGATCAGAAGTTATTAAACATTTTATATTGGTAGAGGGTTTTGGTTGCTTGAGTCTTTATGGGTTAAAGAGGAAAAAAAAAAAAACAACATGTACTTTTCTTTGGTTGTGTTGAGGAAATCTTCATGCATTTTTCTTTCTCTTCATGCAACCTTAAGGCAGCACTATGTATCATAACTTTTTGTCATCCCTTGTCTGCTTTAAAACTCACCGTCGACACACGAGGGCCGGTTTCTGGTGGTTCCCGCTACCTTTCCTGGCAGACACGAACACTTGACAGTCTGTGACCGCTCCTCAATGCGATTCTTATTACAGCATCTGTGAGCAGCAATTACTTCACATGTACCTCCCTCTGATAAGGAAAAACAGACAACAAACTACATTAAGTCAACATCTCAGGCGTGTTCTAATAGAGCCTGTTTTGCTTTCAGCTAATGTCTAACCACCTTATTGGCTAAACTAAATATATAGTGTCACGTTCATGGTTTAGTGTTATGAATTAAAATACCCAGAGACACATTTTGATGCTAATGTCTTGTAAACACAGAATACAAGATAATCTACAATGTTTGCGTTTGTGAATCCATTATATTCGCAGTTTTAAAGTATAACTATAAAACATGCCAGGAGTTTGGTGTAAACAGGAATAATTATTAAAATGCCTCGGTGAAAAATGGCCCTGCAGCTTGTTGAATGTAAAACTATGTGTTTGAGAGCAAACAGGAAAAACTCATCTATTAACAGGAGGAGAGGCCTGCTTCAGGGTTATGAATATGAACACCAGCTCCACCACGCAATTATCACCAAACTACTGACTGTGCCCTAAAGGATGAGAGGACCAGGCCGAGCGGACGCGACCCACCTCAGCCCCTGGCCTCTCCCACCCACTGCGTTCAGACTCTCCACATACGAGAGCTGTGCAGCAAAGGACCATCTGACAATTATACCCGTCAGCATGACAGAAGATCAAGGAGGTTGTAGAGAGAAAGAGGGGAGAGAGGGAAAAATGTATCTGGTATATTGCCAGGAAAGTGATTTGAAGTAATGTTTGACAATGAGCTGTGGGTTTGTGAAATGTGTCATGGTTAGATTTGCATATATCATTTTACTACATTTGAATATTTTGGGTTGAGAGACCCTTCTGAGGCTGAGCACTTTCTCAGAAGAAGAAATGCATCCATGCACAGTGTGTTCACAGAAAAACTGAAGTTAAGCAGTGAACGGGACTGAATCACTGCACTTCAGTCATCATCATTTAATCCTAATGCATTTTAAAGTGAATCTGAAAAAGATGACTATTTGCTATTATGCATATTTAAATCTAAAAACCTAACAGATCATTTAGGCCATTTTCAGATTTGTTTCACATTGTAGAGACCTCTCTATTACACAGAAAAATTTGTGAATTTACAAATGTGTAAAACCCAAACTTTCAACTCAAAGCCCAACTAAAACCTAAAGTAGCTTATAATCAGAGAGAACAGACAGATCTGTGCTTGTTTCCTGATATAACAGAGCCATCATTTGAGCTCCTGACAGGGTTAAGGATATGGGCTTATGCACATGAAGATGCAAGAGAAATCAGCATAAGACAGTGATAGACTTAACCACAGATTCAATATGTGATACTCCTAATTGGGTGTACGGTATATACAGGAAAAAAAAAAAAGAAAAAAAGAAAAACTTGTGCATGCTGTGAAGCAAATCACAAGAACTAGTGTCAAGTTGTGAGGTGTTAATTGGAGGACGATGAGTTAATTGTCAAATTGAACTCAAAATAAAAAATATTTAGAAGTATATATTTTTTTTCCTGTGGTGCCAAATCTGTTGAGTTTCTTTGGGTTATCACAACTCCCAGCTCTGTAATTCAGAGAACATCAACAGCCTTTGGTTTAACTGAAAAATATCCGGATCTTGTATGCGGTCTGGAAGAATGTTGCCTGCTGTCTGATGCACTCAACAAAAGGGCATGTCTGCACAACGTTAATCGTGATGTACCAGTGGAAGCAGTGGGGCATCATTTGAAAACAACAGCCCACAGGGGTTTGTTCTTCTTAATGCATCTCCTTAATTGCATAAGACAGCCCCAGATTTCCTCTTTGATCTATTAAAAACACACTACTCAACAGAATTAACTTGCATTGCTTGTTGCAAGCAAACAAAGCAACGAATTGGCATACTCTATATTTGGAAATCATCACCTCCGAAGAATACATTAAAATCAAATAAAAATGCAAATCAGTGTGGTATTTCCAGCTGGCAGGTGTACTGGGTACCTTTAAACAAAAGCTATGCAACACTAACGAACGCTCTTCAACGTCACCCATGGTTTCAGCCTGCAAGTACAACACGCTGCATGCTTTGAAACCCCATCTTTGCATTATAAATATTTCAGAAGGAAACGGAGAGTAACATGGCTGGAGATGAATGCTCTCATCAGGTGAGGGATGGAGCCATGCAAGGGTATAATTGTTTTCTCTATTTCCATTTTCCCCCATTATCAGTGACGATGAAAAAAGTCAGTCTCCCAAATGACAAACAGCCTCAGGGAGTGTGTGCGTGTGTGTGTGTTTTGTGTGTGTCAATGTGTGTGAGCTCTTGTTTTCTCTCCAGCAACATTTTGATTGATAGGGAACAAGGGTCACACAGAAATTGTCATTCTTTGTGTCAGAGGTCACACAGAAGCAGAGAGTCTCAACTGGAACTGCCCTGGTTTGTTGCCGCGTTCTGTGCTCCTGCCTCTTCATTACTCCGAGCTGGGAAACAGACGCTGTCAGGAGACGAGGTGACCACCTACAACCTGCACCCCAACAGGACACGACTCAGATTTTAGGTCTGAAATAGATGAAAAAGTCAGCCCTTTGTTTCGAGGCTGCGGTTTGGTCATATTTTCTTTAAAGAGGTTGTGTCTTCTTTGTGTTGTGCTATTTCTTTTTATTATTTTTGCATTGTTCCTTCTGCAGGAGCAAAAATACTCACCATGAGAGCAATGAATATGTGCTATATTTAGAGTTACACTATTTCTTCTTAAATAAATAAATAACAGTTTTCTGACCAAACGGACAAAGAGACCTTATTAATTCCCTCTTTAGAGATTATCACAAATTACACCACTTCCACAATTTTACAGGAAAATCTGCCTTCCATGTTCCTAAAAAGTATTATAAGCAAAGTTTTTAATTACTTTTCTAATTTCTATGCACAAATATTATTAACAACTCAAATATTTTCTTAATAGAGAGAGCAGTAAATTAATTTATTAATGCCCTTTATCCTAAATACTCGGCCTGTGTCATGCCACTGTTTATAGCAGCAGAAGTCTGTTGACTTTAATCTCTTCTACAACTGATTATTTTCCAGTCAGGAAAACATAATTACACATTTTTGCTTTTTGGCTTCAGTTTAAATAGATAATTTTGTTTCTCTTTACACAGAAATCGCCTGAGTGTGAAATGTTTGCACTACATCATGTACATTGTGATCTCAGACACATCCTCTTCCCGTCTCTCCTGAGACAAACTGCCCCTTTAATGGCTATAAATCTAGAAATATTAGTGTGTTAACATCCAAATAAATTTAACACTCTCAATAATATGGTGTTTGTGCAGTGTGATAAACCCTTTGCCTCTATACATAACTTCTCACATACAAATCTTTGTTCACTTTTATGAAGCCAAAATATATCAACCCACTTAGCTGTAGCAGTTATCTACACAAATGACAACACCTGGCATTGGCAGTGTCTCAGCTGCAGGATGAAGAGTGAGCGCTGTTGAGTTGACAGGCTCTGGTACAATGAGTCACACTGGAAGCCAACAACACCACATCAAAATCTGATGAGTTATGGACAGCAAGCCAGGATGAAGGCAAATGCTGTCAAATCATGCATGACATGAACACGTAATACAGATTCGAAATTTCTGTGAATCTGCGTTCTGCCTCCTTAATGAATGTGTGCGGAGTCCATGTGGGACTGGTAAATGGTCTTTCAAATGTGATGAAACAGGCATCGCGCACAGGAAAATGGTCAGTCTATCTCAATAGAAATGTCACCATGCAATAAGTATGCAATGACTCGCTGTCTACTGTAATGAGCCCAGACTGTGTGGTTGTCTCTGGAGAGGCTGATAGCGAGTATACCGTCGGAATGGTAACACTGTGTTACCATCTGTTCCAAGCATTCAACAGTGTGTAGGACTTGTGTAGACGTAGAAAATACTATATGTGCCGTTTATAGAGGGGCTATGATTTAGATGAATGTTGATAATCTACCATGCATTTAATGAATGCAGCGTATGACTGAGAGGACACCAACAAGAGTAGTCAATGTTACACTCCATCTAAAAACCAAATGGAAAGCCTAAGGGACTCAATTTAGCAGGTAACCAGTCTGTCTCCTGGGGTTTTGGATCTTCATGATTGGCAGCCAGTGACACTCTGTGTACACTGTGTTTCAGGCACACATGCTCACACACACTTTTAAGTGCTCCATGATGATATATCTCTGTAATTTAGTGACATTTCAATACGGTATCTCTCAGCAAACTCAAAGTCCACATTATACCTGTAGTTAATTATTTTGTCACTTAAAAGCCATTTACAAGAGACAGCGGGCCTTGATTTCCAAACCACAGCAGTCCATGTTTTAGAGCAGCATGCCTGTCACCTTTTAATGGGAAAGCATCCAAGGTGACCCATAATAGGCTTCACTTTTTTCTGTGCATGCTCTCTGCAGACAACCAAGTCAGCAGGCTACAGCAGTTTTGTTGCTGACAGGAAATGGGAAAACCAGATTAGAGAATGTCAAATTAATGCAGATGGAAGACAGTGAGAGGCACAAAACATGTGACTGCATGGTGTCAAATTGAGTGACTATTTTTTCCGTGCCTTCTGTGAAAACATCTGAAGTCCCTGTAGTACTGTTGTTATTCTAGACATAAATGCTGGGGTGAAAGTGAGTGACATATTGCTCAATAAACTGCAAGACAAATTTGTTTCCAAGCTGAGAAAAATAGAGGATTCGGTGTGGTGGTATTGGTGTCGAACTATCAGGAATGCTTCGGTAAATTTGAGACTTTAAAATCTTTTTGAGAATTAGCAGTGCATTGGAACGGCTTCAGATACTTAACACATGGACAATTTTATTCTAAACAAAATAGATTTCCTTTCGAATGCATGAGTGTGTACCAAGTTTGGCCATTTAAACATGTGTGTTTGGGAAAGTGGGTACATGTGTTTGCAAGAAAGGAGAATCAAAACAATTTACAAGCAAAGAAAACTACCAATTTCTACTCTGAAAAAAGCACTGTCCATGACAAATAAAAGCATAGAAATTCATGAAATATAGCTGGTGGTTTTGACAGCATATCACAGAAGAAGGCCATAGAATTGGTCCTGTGCAGCGAGTCAAAGATGGGTGATACTTTATTGAAATGCAAAATGACTACTCAGAGAGCAGAGCTGGTGTTGTTTTAAGATGCATGAAAACTGCATGGAACAGAGGAAGCGGTGACTAGGGCCATGGTTTTTTTTTTTTGGTTCTTTTTTTGCAGCCCCAAAGCCTCTATTCTCTGTTGTCACACACAACACAGGCCTGAGATTCTGCAAAACTGGTATCGATCAAGGTCATTAAATGTTACTCTGACTTTCAACGAGTAGGACACACACACATACATAAAAAACGCCTCTGGTTATTATTTGGTTTTTGGTTTTTGTTGAGCATGACAAGATGTAGCGTACGACAGAAAGCACACAGCAGCTTTCATGTCCATTAAACACATATCGACAAAGGAACTCTGCTTGTGTGACACATTCACTGCTGAGTTTTTTGAAAATGGGCAAACAGACAAATTACAATATAGAAATATGTCTTCTGTCAGTGCAATGTCATTTATTTTTAAATGTCAAGCTGTGCCTGTCCTTCTATCTAGCCCTTTCCCTGACTGGCAAATGTCCAGAACTGGTATTTCGTATTTTTAGATCGCCTGCTCTGATGAAAGAGTTACATTCAATAAGAAAAAAAGGAAACAGAGATAGAGTCAGAGAACCTTTAGAGAACAGCTGCTCGCCTGTGATGTGACTGCAAGCCCTCTCACTGCTGGGCAGACAGTCTGTGCAGGGTGCCAATGTGCCTGCTACGAGTAAACTGTGTAATAATGCATAATACAATGGCTAAATGACCTTTCAAGCTGTATGACATGTACTCTGAAAGGTTGGTGGCTACAATTATGCAAGACCTTCTAGATGATAAGGCAAGACATTACATCTGATGTTCTTAACTTATTCAGTATCACACAATGGAGCACACTGTGTCACATGATACACATTTTTCTCACATCTTACTATTTTTAATGAAGCTATAGAACAGATGTGTGCAGTATTTCAGCTCGTATACATCTTGCTTCAATGTGTCATTTGTTTTACTGTCTCATTGACTTTTGTTAAATGGTAGGATATACATCAGAGTCAGTCTGTAACATAAACCTTTTTCTTTTATTGGTTTAATTGTAATTTTATGCCACCAGCTGAACTAAAATGTTTCAGTCAATCTTTCCATCATCATCATCCTCATTTTTACAGAAGTGTATTATTGCACTTTTGTCCCCTATTTTCACACACGCTCATCCCAGTCTCTTTAGAAAAGGTAATTGGATCTGTAATGTAAATATGCTAGAAGACTTATGGCACACCAAGGAGATATTAGAGCAGGAAAAACCTGAAATCTGCAATAGAGCCTGATAAACCCAATATTAATTACTTTGCTTATTTCTCATACTACCCTCCCCCTTGGAACCAATTAGTAAGTTGAGATGCTTCTTTTCAGTTTAATGAGGTCTAAGTAATGATAATGAATTTCATATTCCTGCCAAGCATTTAAAATAGGCTAGTGGAACCACAAAGGCGATGCCATATGAAATGATCTTTGGAGCATAATTCCCATTCTGCAAGAAGCATTTCTTTCATTGAGAAAATCAAAAATGAGTGCATTAGATGATGTTTGCACCACTATATATTATACATAAACTATGGTAGGTTAACCTTTCACACTAAAATACAGTCTGTGCTGGTGAAGTGTTACACACAACTACTTATTATCTTAAATATGCACAACCTGATAAGATCCCTCCTTTGGATAATTACAGTTTCTCATTTCTTAAAGAACCATCATTTTGCTCAGGAACATAGAGGTCGGACAATGCCAGGATTCATTGGGCTCATCAGCTTCTTGAAAGAGCGGTTCAGGTTCATGAACCATCATTTTCACACATGGATTGGCTGCCACAGTCTAGACCTGAACTCCATTGAGAATCTTTGAGATGGAGAGGAAATGATGCAGCGGCCTGATTCTAACATCATCAATACATGATGTAGGTGAAAAATTAATGCAAGTGTTTGAGATTCAAGAAGTTTATTGTCATATACATAATAGTGGTCACACTGAGTAGTGAAATTCTTTTTTTCCCCTCATATCTTTTTATTGTAATTTTATAATTGATTTACATTAATTCATTGGACTACAGAATACATAGAGTTTCATGTAACAATGAAAACAGACCAACTAATAAAGTAAGCCAACACATTAACAAATAAAGAACATAACAGGTTTACTAATAAAGCCTCTTAAACTACCCCATCGTCCCCCATAAAGACCTGACCAGCAATCCAAACACTATGTGCACCTGTGTTCGCAAGGTACAGCATAAGGGATTGCAATATTTTATTAAATTGTTGGAGTCTGTCTCTTAAGATGTACCTAATTCTTTCAAAATGCAGAGTATTAGTTATACCCTCTAGCCACATCTTAGATGTCGGCATATTTGTACTCTTCCATAATGTGAGAACCTGCTTTTTTTTTTTTTTGCTATTATGAGACCGTATGAGATAAAAGATGTTGTGTTTTGCTTTAGCCTTGAAGGTTTTACATACTGCAAAAATAATGAGAAGAGGGTCTGGTTTGATCACAATTCCTATGACCTCAGACTTTATGTTAAAAAATATCAGTCCAGAAAGAGTAAATCCATGGGTGACTAATGAAATTCTTTTCAACTTACTAACTTCACACAACTGAAATAACAACTAATCTACACTATAGAAAGGAATAAACTTAACTCTAAATGTAGAAAAAAATAAAATAAACCAGCTACTATATACAAACAGAAGAGTGAAGTCAATAATATAAAATTAAAATTCTGTTATTTGTGGAAAAATACTGTCAAAGTGCGGATGAATTTAGTGTGACGTAAGCATTGTGTGTCACAAAGGATGCACCAGTAAATGGTACACAGTTGTAACTCCATTTTAGTGAACAAAACCTGTAACAACTGGGTCATGAAATGTTCAGAACCACTTCTAAATTCCCCTGCAAATGGCCAAAAGTAATGTGACAAAACCCTGTTCATCGTCTAAAGAGCACAGAGAGCCTGAGGAAAGCCACACCTTGAGAAACCAAGAGAAAAACATCCTGTGACAAACCACCCTTCAAAAAAACCCCTATACACCACATTTTATATGGACTAACAGACAAAACAGTCACTGGGGCTGCCTTTTACCTTTGCAGAAGTTTGCAGGAACAAGTCTTGGTTCTCATGTAAGACAAAAAGGTTTGAATGTTGGAGATACACATTCATTAATTTAACAGAAGTGGCAGTTTCACAAGGTAACATGTTGAATTAAGGAGGAATGATGTACATGAGTGAACACATTCCACACAGCATTGTACAACCGCTGGCATCAGCAATTACTGTGAAGTGCGGTGATGGTGAGATGCTTTCTATTGTGGTTACATGTTGTGCTTCTCTGTCATGGAACAAAAGATAAAAGTGGATGGATTGTTGTTTTTTGAAGTAATATGAAGTGATGTGACTGTCTCTGGCACAACATTTATTCTGTTATTCTCTAACTCAGTGGGAGAAGTCACAAGCAGTCAGGGTTTAAAGGTGGCACTCTAAATGGAGTGAATCGGGGTGAAAATGAACAAACAGCAGATATGGTGCTGAGAGCAACCCTGGGAAAGTGTGTTATGGAGACACACAATTCAGAGTTATAAAAGTTTAACACTAATGACACCTAACATCATACTTACACACAATTAGGGTGAAAAATTAATACACGAATGCCTGAGAAGCCATATCCACATATTTAAAATGCTATCATTCTGTTTTGCAACATAATAAAGCAGATCTGTAAACTCTGGCCGTGTTTCAGACTATTTCTGGATTAAAGCAAAGCACCAAAGACCCTTTTATCAAGACTCAGGGTTTCAGCATAGTCATATGTCACAACAATATATTTATAAAATTTTCTCGCTTGCAAAACAAACACAGGCAAACTATGGAGCTTGTAACAAACATGACAAAAGTAATTTACCATAATTGCAAGAACTATTAGCCAAAGATGATCAACTTTAAAATTTTTTGATTTATGTAAATTATGTCAAATAATTTTAGATCTTTTTGTATGATACAGGTTTCTTATACAGTCATGGAAAAAAAAATTATTAGATTTGTCTAATTATTAGACTATGTCTTCTTCAATTTCTTGTTCATTTTAATGCCTGGTACAACTAAAGGTGCATTTGGACAAATATGATGATAACAAAAATAACTCATAGGAGTTTAATTTAAGAGCTAATATCTAGCAATTTTTCATGGTTTTCTAAAGTCACATACGTTCTTACATCAATCGCTATGGCATTGTACTGACAAAAACAGTATTTTTAGGCAGTCCATGTTTTCTTTTCTGTCTGTTTTAGTCACATGATACACACAGGAGTTAGTACTTGACTTCATAATCATTGTTTTTGATGACTTTAGATGATCTGATAATTTTTTATGCGGCTGTCTTTGTATGATACAGGTTTATTATACAAGACATCATGCTTGTCTGTTTTGTCAGCATGTGTAAAACACTATAATATGATATAATTACAGTTTGGTGACACTTAGTACTTAGGACATGTACGTACAGGAGGTAGTAAGTACTGACAATGGTTATATGTTTCCAACCATGATCTTTGTGTGCTGCTAACACCTCTTTCATTAATGCTTGGAGTTTTCATGGGGTGGCAAAGACAAGAAACAGCTGGCACAGTGTTTAGAGAGAAAAAGCTGGCTAATTAATTAAGCTGTGGGCCACAGAAATTCATTTTGCATATAAGCGTTGTGACCACAAACCATAGCCCCTGCACAGAATGGGCTGAAAGACTTCAATTAAACATGCTGTTTAAACAAATATCCACAAGCTTAGAAGAGCTCTATGTTATGAATAATTCATAACTTGAAAGAGGAAATAAATGAGAAATGCTGAAATATGTAAAACCTATTTGTAGCTGTGAGCATACAGTAATAATTAGGGCACTGATTGTCCTTAGACTCATTTACTTAGGAATATATTTTTCTTTCTAACCCGGGCTAACCAGGCAAATGCTTTAAGTAGTTTATTGCCGGTAAAATATATATTCCAACAGCATGTGAACAAGTATCGCCTGCTTATCACAACAGAGCCATTAAAGCACAAGAAATCCATTTGGGTGAATTTCTAAGAAGGTTTTACAGAGCGGTCAATGGTTGTCCGACATCAGAGATTTACAACATCAGGACAAAGTGAGTTTGTGGAGCTCCAGATGTGCGGCGGCCTCAGGCTGAGGCTACACGCCACTTCCCATTGGCACTGCAAGTGAAGCAGGATGACACTAGTGAGAGCATGGTTGAGAGGAGGGGTGAAGGAAGATGTATGTCAAAATAATGTGCCTCCAGGATGCATTATATAAGGCTATTAAATTGTCAGTGTCTAAAACAGTGCATAGAGGATACAACCTTTGTTTGTGACAGCCGAAAATCCATTTTTCATGTTTGTTTCATTGTGAGCTCTACTAGCGAGTGGTTTCTTTTGTTGGAGGAAAAAAAAAAGAGCCCTGATCCCCTACTCCTCACTAAAGCTTATGAAAGGGAGACATGTGGGATTTAAATGGCATTTTTTACTCATGAAAAGAAACAAATGTACCTAATATTATACAAAAAACCTTATATCAAGGCATTAACATTTAAATTATATTCAGGTTAAAAAAAAAAAATAGACAAGGTGCATATTTAAAAGGCTCTGAGAGGGATGAGCAAGGAAGATGAGCATAAGTATAGATGCTATGGAAATTTATCTTAGTGTGAGGAGAAAGAAACATAGTGAAATGGATATCACACAGAGTAAAGAATTTATGACTAAAGTCTGAATAAATTATAATATACAGTGGATACTTACAAGTGAATTACTTCTGCTTGCATCCCTGAGTTCAGCTGTTCTGCATATCTTATCTGGTAATGCGTGTTCTTTTGCAGATACACATTTAGAGGAACCAGGAGATGAGAGTGTTGTACATATGCCCAACACTGGGAATCAGTGACCTTTCAGTTTTGCGCATTTTGACCTGCAAAGCCAATTATTGGTGGGAGTGAGTTCATGAGGGAGCAAGGCCACCTCAGGCAGCCACTAGCAGCTCTTTGTCGTACTTTGCAAACACCTCCACACAAACGCACTGCTTGTACAGTGTTTCTACCACTGATGTTCTCCGCATTCTACACACTCTCTCTCCACATTGATGCATATATTTCAGCCTTTGCCAAATACCAAACAACAGCTGAGATATTACTTGTAAAAAAGTGTGATTTGTCACAGATGGAAAGCAAATTTGGATACCTCTCTGGGTCGATTAGTTGGAAATAAATGCAAAGTGAGGCTTCTGTATCCAGAGATGAAAAATCCTCACTCATTCCTCCTTCCTATGGACACATGCAGAGGTCAAGAATTGAATGACCCACGAAGGAACTTCTCTGCCCGGCACTTCACAGAATACAATCTGTTTTCTTTTGTGCACCGTTCACGCTCTTTGCACCAAATAAATACACCACCTTATGAATCATACCACGGAGGGCAACACCGCCTGCACCAGGAAGGCAGAGAACAGCCAAAAGCATATCTGAGAGAGTGGCAGGCAGTAATCTGTAAGTA
This sequence comes from Fowleria isostigma, assembly GCA_029814645.1. Lineage (NCBI taxonomy): Eukaryota > Metazoa > Chordata > Actinopteri > Kurtiformes > Apogonidae > Fowleria > Fowleria isostigma. Next base: position 12,171,772 of record JAPTGZ010000026.1, on the reverse strand, counting down.
GAGCTGGAGGGTGGAAAGCAGGCCACCTTGTCCGAATCACTGAGCATGCACAAGCAGCTACTCTAGGGTCATTCGGCTAATGGACTTCTACACACGGCATTCTTTGCTATCAGGCTGCCAATATGTACATGCAGCGGTGGAATTGTTGCTTATACTCTGTCAGAAGACATTATTACTGAGACACGCTTCCAATACGCAATCTTCCTGCCTCACAAGTCCTTTCATTCTACAAGTGTTTTTATTCCTGACAAATTTTTCATTTAGGTTTTTAAGATCAGGTCACCGCTAAGCTATTATCAATGTCATTGTTGCTACATGTGATTGACTTTGATTTCTAAACATCTCCCCCTAGATCTAAATTTGTATTGGCAAGGACACAACTGATCTCTCGGCCTCTGTAATCTCGATTTCCTCCAGTAATACCAGTCACCGTGAACTCGTGGCATTTCACTGGCTTTAATGATTGGCCCAATGGTCTGCAGCCAATGGCCTTCGTGCCACCAATTCATGACCCGTCAACCCCAATCCGCCCACCAATCCAACAGGCACACAACACACAGCGCAGAACAAATGTCCCAATGTCAGAATCAATCCGGACAGGCATCCCATCCTCCTCTCATAAAACTGGCATCTCATTTATCCAGGAGTGAAAACTAGCCATACTACGGTAAATGGAATGACAGGGCATTTACACTTTTAGCAGCAGAGGGTCCTGAAGGAATCAAATTGCTCGCTTTCAACTTGTCTTCTCCAAAGAGGTATCTCAATGCATATTTGCAATATTAATTCCATTTCCCCCTTTGTTGATATGAGACCACTTTCTAGGAGATGTCTTATTTGTTAGCCTCTATCTTTTTACATTTTTCTCCCTTAATAGTAACACATATGAGACCTGAGTTGTTAAATTGAAGGTGTTGGAACAGGAAGTCTTCAGCCACACAGTATTGAGAGTTTTGAAAAGACCCCTTGCTGATATGCTTGAGGTGTACCGACGCATAGAGGAAATAGCAGACACCAAGGACCTGCACACCCATGCAGCTACTCCTGCCTTTGAAGTTCTGACAGCATTCAGCTTCCTCTCCTCTGTTGAATCCTGAGATCATAATTATTTACCATAACCATAGCTCACATCCGCTTGACGAAAACAAAAGTTCGACCGCAGTGTTTTCAGTCATATTCTATTCAGTTCAATTTCACAGGGAACACAATCACACAGATCAAATTGAGGGGAGGCATTGTAGCATGAATATCAACTGTAATAGCTCAGGAAGGAAAGTGCAAAGGCACAGCGTATCTGTGTGATCTTCAGTCGAGAAATTCTCACGTTATCAGGGTCAAATCTTAATGAAGACCGGCTACTTTGTATTGTACTCCTTAAATAGTCTAACTATGAGTGTGAGCGAATATATTTAAACATATAACAACTTAATGAGATAAAGATGGATCTACAGTCACAGAAACAATTATTAGACCATCAAAAGTCATCGAAAACAATGGTTATGCAATCAAGTACTAACTCCTGTGTGTATGTCATGTGACTAAAACACACAGAAAAAAAAAATGGAATGCCTAAAAGCATCGTTTTTGTCAGTACAATGCCATGGCTATTGATATAAGAATTTATGTGATTTTGGTTATTATCAAGAAAACCATCAAAAATGGATTGATATCAGCTCTGAAATCAAACTCTTATGAGCCATTTTTGTTGTTATTGTTATATTTGTCCAAACAAATGTACCTTTAGTTTTACCAGGCATTAAAATGAACAAGGAATTGAAAAAATATAAGGTGGTCTAATCATTTTTTTCTCTGACTGTGTACTCTGAGCACTATTAAAGTGAAAGAAAGTGGTCTCCCTTGCAAGCTTGTGACAGTCTAATTAAATACATAAGCAACCAAACCCAGCATGCTACAGTGACCACATTAAAAGGCATAAACAGAGATTCCTTTGTTTGATATTCCGCAGACAATGACAACAAACCTTTTTTTTTTTTTTTTGGGCTCATTTGCACACGCTTTTAAAACATTTGTTGCAACCAGAGCAGGAGAAAAAAAAAAAAGTAATGACGGACTCACCAATCATGTGAATGGTGGTCCGTCCAGGCCTCGTCCCATGATGCTGTTGGATGGTGTCATAGAAAGTGGCCTGACACAGCTGAATGGCAGTCACACTGACCCAGAGGCACAGGCAGAGCAACCAGGACATGACAGGACACATCTGCTGCGGACCGGTAGAGGTGGAGTCAAAGCAAAATACATCATGTTCCTGACGTCTGACCCCAGCCCCCCCCCAGCACACACAAGCAGAATTATAAGCGGAAATAAATAAATAAGCAGGAATAAACATTTTGGGTGTAACATTTCGGTCTATAATTGGCCTTAACGCCCCTCAGTGGAGTGTTTTAGTCATCAGACTTTTTTTTCATTAGCATCATTATATAAGTATGACTTCTTCAGTGTTCATCTTCCTAGTTTGCCCTGTCTTGTCCCTAAGCCACAACGCAGCAAATGTGGAGTGATCCCTGGGGAGTTTTTCCATGCAGCAGAGATTTCCCCTGACAGGCTGACTCCCTTCAACTCCTGAGCTGTTCTCCTGCCTCAAACCCCCCCCAAAAAATCAAACTTAAGAAAGATAAGATTTCACAAGCAGCTGGCTTCCGAGGCTTTTCTGTATCTGTCAGAATAATGTGACAGCGACACAGCAGTAATAGGAATCAAAAGCCTTGTAATGTTTCACCATGCTGTTTAAATAAGAAAAAATAGAACAACAATGAGGAATGCTCCTGGTCATGAAACCGGTAAGCGGGAAAGGGAATCTATGAAAGGAAAAAAAACCCAAAATGTTTCACTGCAGAAATATTGAAATTGTTTTATTTTAATAGTAGAAGCAAATCCTCCATTATGGTTACAATAACAATACACTTTCCAGACAATTTATAAATATATACAGGGTCTTGACATTTGTTAATGTGATTTCTCCAGTAAAGTGATAATTTATGATGATATTAGACTGCATGAAACTTTTATAAAACCAAGCACATAATATTAATGAAAAAATATCAGTGCAATTACAGTCAATGCACTGACAGACTCTTCTTATTATGACTTGCGTTAAGATTGCTTTTCACACATCTTTTGTCTGTTCTATTTATCCTGACAATATTAAGCAAAAGAAAATGAGAAATATTATTACATCTTAGTTGTTATATTTCTTGACAGCATATGGCAGTGCATACTATTATGCTTCTTATGCAGGTTTCATGTTAATTTTCTGTCAGATTTCTGATTTTCCATCCTCATGTGGAAATCTGAATCATATATCAATCTCTTGAAATTTTTTTTTTTACTGATCAGAGTAAGCAGAAAGAAGAAAAAGAAAAACCTTACCTGAGCAACCCAAGAAAGATTGTATAAATATCTCAACACAATGGCATAAATCCATCCATTATTCTGCTCATGTTGATGCCATCCAGTAACTCTGAATTTGGCTTGAAGAAGGAACTCCGTGACTCTGCCTCCCTGCTTCACACTTTGATAGCAACAGTCCAGTGATTCAAAAATGACCGTCAAGTCGGAGTCAGGAAATAGATTTACAGCTCTTTCAGTTCCACCTTTGAAATATCACTGCTTTCCCTGGAGGAGCTGTTTCCACTGACACTGAATTCATTTGCCCCTTCGCGTTTATAGGCACGTGCAGAGTGCTCCTTAATTAACTGTAGTGGAATCTCTTCTTTCACCGTCTGCATCCTTCCAGTGAGAGGCAGCCTCTGAGCAGCGGCTCTTGCTGAGTCCCCCTCAGCGAGCACTAAGAAACAAATGTTCCCGTGCAGCCTGGCTCAGTGTAAAGACTGTATCACATGTCTTAAAGCCAGACCGCCTCTGGATTAGATGGCATGGTGGGATTCTACCTGATCATATGCTTCTGATAAATGCAAATCCAGCAAAATGGCAGCATCCACACAGCCGTGACCAGCTGATTAACAATTATTTACATTTAGAATGGATTCTTTTATCTTCTGAGCCCAATGTTTCCTTTCATTCTTTTTTTTTTTTTTTGTTGTCACCGTCTTCTCTGCAAGTAACTGCCCAACATTAGGAGGAGAACTAAGAACATGTTGCTCAGAAGGTAAAAACTTATTTCAAGAAGCTTAATAAAAAGTCAGGATGTCTCTGATCGAGCACAAGCAGTTTGTGGAGAGGGAACTAAACCATCTGTCCTCAGCTCATTTTGGTGTTGTTAGTGAAAGGTGTCACAAAGAAAAGAAAGAACATATTTTCGCATGCTGAGTGGAAACTGAAAGGGGATTGTGTTCAGAAATTATGCTGTCCATTCAGGTAAAGGTAATCTTCACTTACAGTAGGGGGAGTTCTTCAGTCCATGATGGAGATGTAATGACGGTCTGGGCAAAGAAAGGGAGGTGCTGTTATTTAGAGTAAATCAGCTCCGATCTGTATGTGTAGGAAACAGCTCCATTCTCTTTATTCCACGTCACCTCAACTCCATGGTGAGCTCTACTTTTTGAATTGTGTCTGGGTTTTTTATCACTGGCATGCAGAACATGCCCAAGGCCTGCAGCTCACACTGCCATCTCTATGGTATAAAGACTTCACATTTTATTTTGATGCTTGCTCAGGAAGACAGAGTGCATTCCCAGTTCAGGAAGGAGTGAAGAATACCCCAAGTGAGAAAAGCAGCAAGAAACTGCTTAAGATGTAGGTACATTACAACACAGCATTAATGTCTGAGGCTTTGGCAGAGTCAACTGCGTGCAGAAGGGATTTGGGACATATAGGTAGAAGCCGAATAGTGTAAATTGCTGAGCTGTTCTGAACAGAACAATAGTTCCTGAATATGGGGCAGTGATTAATTGTAAAGAGACACGTTGACACTGGCCTCTGACATTAGTGCTGAATGTATCTCTTTCTTGAGGAGGATTTTGAAAATTATGTAAAGGTTGGAACACCTACAAAGACTTAAAGGGGTCATATTTTGCTAAACCCACTTTTATTAGTCTTTGGTTCATTTATTTGTGCATTTGTGGACCCTAATAGTTCATAAAGTTATGTTAATTTTGGAAAAAATTGAGTAAATTTTTACAACTCATTCTAATTCCTTCTTAATATGCTATATTTATAACTAGATACATCACAACATTTGCCCATGTAAGGTCAAGACGCCCAACTAGAGCTGCACAATATATCGTTTGAGCATCATTATTGCAATGTACGTGTGTGTAATAGTCACATCACAGGTCCTACAATGTAGGAGGCAAATGAACTTGTGGTCTCATCTAATTTCAAGGATACCTGACACACATTGCACACAGCAATCCACCAATCACAATCAGTCTTAATCAGGTTGGAGTGAGTCGCCAGTAACAATATTGAAAAATGACCAATGAACAAGAGAAAATCACCAAAAATGAAAATTTGGTGCCAAAAAGATAAGCAATGTCAGTTATCTGGAATTATTTTGGCCACAAGAAGAATGATATTGAAACATGTGTTTTGTGCTGACAGTGCCTTGTATCTGTCGACACAATGAGAGGTAACACAGCTAATTTGTTGGAGCATTTACGTTAGCACCACACAGCTATTATATTCTTCCTGTGTATTTTTTTTTTTTTACATTGCACTATATATTGAAGGATTAAAAAAATTGCATTAACAATTTTTTCCAATATAGTGCAACCCTACTTCCAATGATTATTTCTCCATCATAATTATTTGTCAGCAGTAGTGGTTGCAGTCCATACTGAAAAGATGTCCAAACTTCGAGCCTAAAATGCTCAGTTGTTGGTTGTATTAATGGACACAAATGGCTGAATGGGGCCGAGCAGAACAGTCAACAACCTGGATGGGGTGGGGTGTGAAGTGGTTCATTTGCATTTAAAGTGCCAGCTCTCAAAACCACCTTTCTTGTGTCAATAACTCAGAAATAGGTTTGAAAATTGGCCTGTGGAGTTGAATTAATGAAGAATTCAGACCCAAGGATTACAGTTCATGTAGACCACAGGAAAATGTTTCAAAATGCATAATTCTACTTAAAAAAGCTAAATATCACTCCTTTAAATCTAACAGACAAGAGCCTGAAAGCAATAACTTTATTGATCTTCAGTTACATGACACATCTCTTGTGCCATTTACAGACGTTTGAGTGTTCATAGAAATGTTCAAGTAAATGAAAATTAAACAGTCTATGACTCCTACTTCTCAAGGTGAATGTAATGAACCACATTCACCTTGAAAACTGAACAATTTATGACTCCTACTTCTCAAGGTGAATGTAGTTCATTACTTTTTTAAATGTTTGAATGAAAAGTGAAAAAGACAAATTAATATTTTTTTTTAAAAGACCTGTGAAGGTAATCTGCTCTTCAACATTGGATTTTTTCCCCCTCACAGCTAAGAGTAAATGACTCTCAACAAAATTGTATTCGTTGAAAAGCACTTAGTTGTGGAAAGTTTGTGATTCCATCCAAAATACAAATGCCCCTAAATCTTTATGTATCATTTTTGCAGTGCACCAAAGAATCAAAAAGATTTCCTGACCTACAGACCACCAGTTTCTGTCTGAAGAAGGTTCATGCACTGCTGATTCAATGGTCTCCTCCCTGAATGCTTCTGACGGCTGCTCTCTGAAAAGTAACTGTGAAAAAAGAAAATTTTTGTACGAATGGTCACAAGAGTTGTCTCCTAAATGTAAAGTATTCTGCAAGGATATGGCTGTAAATCACACAGCTCATGAACTCCCACAGACTTTTGGCCTTAATGTGACATGTAAACACATTTAAAACACAGTATTTCCTCATTATGTTGTGCATTTTATAAATAAAGGCTATTTTATTGGTCTACTCTTAACGCCTGTCCGATTCCATGTCAGATTTTCTCTCCAAATAGCATGCCTACAAGATAACATGTTAGTTGCCTGTGCTGAAAGTGGCTAGGCGGAGTAAAAATGTCAATAAATCGTTGTTTCTTGCTCAGAGTGGGGCTGAAGGAGACCTACAGAGCAGTTTTCTCCTTAGCATCCCCCTTAGCTGTGCCTGCTCTTGTCATAGCAGGAATCACTAAAGGTTTTGTTGCCCCTGAAAAAAGTGACATTTTAAGTTGATATTACTGTTGATTACAGTGACACCATGCCCACGAGGCCGATTTCCATCAGACATGGAGAACGTGTCATTCTGTAGATCATGTCATGCATCACCACGCAATGCCTTTTGAACAATAAGGAGCAGGGAGGTTCTTGTAGATAAAAGTCGTGCGTTTCTACAGGCATTCATGCTGTAATTTCACAAAGTCCTCATACGCACTTTCAATTCACACAGCAGGACTGTGACACAAAGACAAGTGGTGTGAAAACAGATCTAAAGATTTGATATAAAAAAAGATGCTATCTTGTTCTGGGTATAACAACTCAAATATCTTTTCTCTGAGATCAATAAATCACTGCCAGTAAATTACTCCCCAAGAAGGTACAGTGAAATAGTGAGGGAAGCCTTTCAACTGATTCATTTGCATTTTCATTGAGTGTTTTTGTTTTCTCAAGCATTCTCTTCTCCTTTCCTGAAAGGTCAATGGGAAACGGTTTGGTGTCTACTTTATCTGCATGAGCCAACTCTCAAGTTCAGCCAAGTAAGAAATAAGATTATCTTTATAGAAGGCAGTGTGAGAATCTGGCCTTTGAATCTTATTCAGTGGAGTATTAATGTCTTAGGGTAGAATCAGTCCAAACTGCTATTAAAATAACTGAAGTCTTGAGCAGGATGTTTTTCAATTCGCTGAGCCCCTCATGTTTAATGGAAATTGAGTGTCTCACCTTACATCAGTTGATCTTAACATTTAATAGATTCTTTTAAGGATATTAATCTTTTCCATTATATCTTTGTTGTGGATAAGAGTGAGGCACATTTCTCTCAGCTGAAACAACTCATTAACTTCCCAGACACAAACCTTTCTACACCTCAGGTGTGATATGAGAAACTCGGGTGAAAAGCAGAATAAAAAAATAACAGTTTGACAACATAAAGCATGAACTGGCTCGGTTATTTTTAGTATTTTTTTTTTCAAAGCACATAATGTAAAACTGGATATGCAAATGCTTTTTCCTCCATTATTTCCCGAGTCCGATTGACATTTACTGAGAGCAACACTATTTGATCCCACCATTAAGTCAAATGTCACTGCATGCGCATTATAAATTTTTCAAATTAACAAAGAAAATTACAGCCACAAAACATAAAATAAAATAAAATAAAATCCAGGCAGCCAGCACATAGACATTTCAACATAAATAGGCATTCTTTTAACCCAAACTGCTGATGACAGTCTCCAGAGAGAGCAGATGCTGTTGCCTTCTGGCTCTGGGCTTCACCGTTCCATTCCAGTAACTGCTTCTGCGCCTCCTGAGATTTGCTACTGTAAAAACTGCTCTCCCTCATGGCATCCAGGTGAAGAAAAATACTAATACAATAGGTGGCTTTTATGCTTGCCTTTAAAAATGTCATCAGCAGTCAGCGGCTATCTGTGTTAAGTGCACAGAGCTGTGTTAATAATTGAGATAAAGTGCATATGCCAAGGGTGATATGTGTCCCTTGCTTTCGCTGTCCTTTAAAATTCATTATCAGATATGAAAACATTAAACAGAGAGATTACAGTTTCTTCGAAAGATTTTTAAAGCAAGGGAATCTGGCAGAGATATTTTCCCCTGAAAGTCGTACAATCAATCATTTTCTTTGCCTTTATCGCAGCCTCACTTCATTGGCCTGACATGGCGCATTGAAATCACGTTGGTACCATCACATAACATGACAGCCCAAAAATTGCTCTTATGTGTGTAATTGAACATGCCAGTCCTTCTGTATTTGATATAACTACATTTGCCCTTCAAATGTCCACATTAACCACTTGAATGGCATGAACATAATCATGTGGTTATGTTCCTGCATGTGTTACATTCTGGATACACACACAGCAGATCAGTTTATCACAGTGTTGAGGTTGTTAATGGAATGTTTAAATACATGTTGCGTATTTTACAAGAAACTGTGAAAAGAGAAAGCACTTTTATCCTCTCAAAATTGGTGCTAAGGCAAGGGCACAAATGGTTGTATTTGCTTTATTTGATCTTAAGAGCCTCTTACGACAAAGTTAAGTGATACATAATTCAGGGGGAGCAAAAATCTGTGAGAAATATATCTGCTCTCTGCTGCTCCTCTTTTCAGTCTTAAAGGATTCAGTTGAAATCTCAGTGTAACCTCTCTGACAAGGTCAGAGTGGCTCATGCAACCTTTCGTGGAAAGCACTCAGCACAACAAATGTACCCTAAACTGTTTGATACCTGCTGTTTGCACTCTGAAGGGAGCTCACTAGAGTTGATTATGGAGACCCACCCTGGCACTCTCCAGCCATTTGTTCTGGGCCAGCGCTGACTGAATATGACTTGAATAGCTTGAGGAACCTCACTGGCAGAGGTCACCTCAAACCTTTCTGTCGGTGATAATGTAATTTATGTTGCAATTTCTGTTGGCTGGATGGTCAAAAATAAAAAGAGCTATTAAGATGGCTGTGCTGCAGATGTAGAGGACATCCCTCCTGGGGGGAGGTGCACTGTTTCTAGTTAAATATGAACAAGAGCCAAACTGTATTTAAAATGTGTTTTTAAGTAAATGGTAAAATAGAAAGCCCCATGATGTGTCATTGCTACACAGCAGGCTGCACAACAGGATTAGAAAATGGTCGAGGTAAAAGAATTATTGGAAATCTTTTTTGAATATTTTCCCGAGCTGTTCAAGTGAACTTCACTCCATTACCGTGTTCACTATTTCTCCCCACCTCCACAGGCATAATAGGAAAATAGCTAATATAAAAACTGAAATTGTATTCTTTCCTCTGTAAAGAGAGATGATTGCATATCAAGTTGGCTGGTTGAAGTACCTCCTGTGTATGACTCCTGTGTGGTGGGAGAGGAAGCATTTTTCTTCCAACCAATGGAAGAGTGAGTCAGGTTTATGACTATGGGGAGCAGAGGGTGGCCTTTATTTCCCTGAGAAGAGTCATTATTATTGCCCTGCAAATTTATGGCTTGCTTCTGGAGAGAACCTACCAGCAGAGTGCCTGTCATTTCTCTTACTATCTTATGCATTATTGATAAGTCTATGGTCCTATCATCCATTGTGTGCTATTGCCATAACTCAAAAGCAGAAAACAACATACAGTATACTGTAGATGAGAGTATCTCGTGTTGGTCGGTCGACTGTATTTTACACTGCTATTTTATGAGGACCTTCACTTGTTAAATAGAAGTTATGTCAAAGTGGCCTTACATCAACAAATTTGACCCTTGCAATATAAATAGTGTCACTACTCTCACAAATAAAAACGCATTCATGATCAGAGATGTCTTGTTCATGCCAACTTATAAAAACAATGGTTAATCAAATTACCATGAAATGGATTACGGATGTTCAGCGCTGGGGTTCATACCGTGGTTGACGAGACGGAGACAATGGCTTGAGACAGAATGGACGTGGGTTGTAATGAGCATGCAAATCCACAGTAAGAAGCTCTCAATGATCAGGCACAAGGGACAAGAGTAGGTCCTCATTTTCATAATGCAGGTGAACCTTGCCTGAGAAAAGTTAAATTAATTAATTCTTTAATTAATGCTTTAAAATGAGACAAATGGAAATAATACGCTGAAATTTGATAACCATTGTTAGACTGTGACAAATGATACTCACTGGAGCCATCCGCGATTATATGGTTACAAATGAAGAAAAGAAGGAAAATGAAGCTTTAGTGAACTGTGCGAAAATAATGCGTCACTTTGTAATAATCACCAGAACCGCTGATTAATTCTAGGAGTCTACTTCAATTAATACCCCCTTCTTTTAAGTAATAAACGGTGGCTATTAGTTCATACTCAGCAGTCACATGATGAGATAATTAGATCATCATGTTGTTAAAGGATAATAAGGATCGGTGTCTTGCAACAAAGGATGCCCTCCTCTGACTCTGTCCTTCACCCAGCTGTGAACGCGGTAGCTGTTCAAAGAAAGGAGAAGAAAAGACTGCATCAAAGCTCAGACGAAGGATGTCTTTCATTTTTCTTTATGGAATCTGCCAATAAAACCACCGGCTCCACTATTTGCATGCACACAAACTGTAGCTGTATGTTTACGGTATGAGTGCAAACACACAGCAGATTCACTGCACTGTACTAAACTAGTTAATCAGTGATGTTTTATTTGGCACCTCTCCCACATGTGCCACCTCTTTTTCTCTGTCTCTTTCCTCCACAGCTCCTCTCTCGCTGAAGGACTCTTCAGACCAGCAGCAATCATCCTATTTAGACAGCTGAGAGGCCTGCTTTTTGAAACATGGTATTGTATAATGCTGCCTGCGCTTGCAATCATGCTCTTCACTCTGCCATGATGAGGTTAATTTTGGTCTTTTGTGAAAATTTTGTTTATTTTTTTGCTTTCGCATTAGTTGTTTGATTTGACTACAGAGCAAGCTTTAATTTAAAGCTGTCAGACTCCAACATGTTTTCTCATATTTCTGGAAATTATGAATTGATTAATATGGCCTGGTTTCTTAATTTAGGTTCCAGACCTTTTGTTGCAAACACATACTGTGAGAAGTGACCTTTAAAGCATGTTGCCTACACAATAGACTCTGCATTAGTGATTTTTTTCCCTTTCGTCTTGAATCAGAAGTAAAAAGAAGTCTGACTGACACATTCAAAGCTGTTGGAACAGTGATACATTCTGATGAATTTTAGTTTTTGTGTGTAATGTTGCTTGTTATTGTTTCTCATTAGTTGCCTCAGGTGACAAAGTGAATTCTTCTCTATGAGTAAAAATGGATTCAAGAGAAGATGGTTCTAGGTATCTATATCAAAATAATTAAAATAGGTTTTTCTGCTTATATTTATTCTTACTGCAGGGTTCAGAGGAGCCTATATGTTGCAACAAACAAACACCTGATAATCAAATGCACCGTTGAACACTTTAGGTTTGATCAAGAATTGCTTTGACTTGAAAGACAGAAATAACTGCATCGACTTTCAAGAGTAAACTTAGAAAATAATAAGAAATGTTAATGTGATGTTGGATCTGTTTCCGTTTTAGACACACACATGAACTAAAGCTGACAAGACAGGAGAAACATCAGAAAAAAACATTTCTAACGTACATTAAAAAAGGCTAATGTCATGGAAATAAATAATAAATACAAGCAAAAAAATAAAGACAGATAGAATATTTTGTTAGGCAGCAGCCTCCCCTGTGGCAGGGTCAGCCTCCAAATACTGCAAAAACAATCACACTGCCTTTTGATTCCTATTTATTCATTAAAAATATCTCATTAAATAATGAATGGTATGTAAAATTGAAATAGATTTGAAATTTTGTTGCCAAGTTACCGTTTCTGAAACAATGCAATGATGAAGCTTCAATGATTTCCTGATCTTATTTAGACAATTTCATATGAATAAAAGAAGGATACACAAACAGAAACCTTTATATTGTATTATTTTATAAAAAAGAACCTTTTGTGATGAAGGCTAAACTGGCTTTTAATAGATCTGAGAAAAACAACTGGCAAATTGGCTTCAGAGTCACACTGTATGGTGCCAATTTTAATAAGATATAACAATAAAACTTGAAAAACATGTATTATATTTGAAAATCATCATTGTTCTTTATTTTTTTAACAACTTCACAGTGTAGTTCACTGAAGGACAATTAAGCTGAAAATTCATTTTATGCAGTTGATGAAGAAGGAGCCTCAAACCTCAAGACATCATATATATGTAGTACATCTAAGTAATTAAATGTTCATTTCATGAGGTATTGATTTTGTTGGTTTTACATGTATAATAGGTATAATGTGTTAATATGCAGCAGATTAATCCTTGTGTTTTATGAAGTGGGGTAGAATAAGGTTTTTTTTGCCTATAGTTGACTCTGGTCAGTTTAGACCCTTTTAGACCCCTGAGACCCTTCAAGAGTCTTTACAGATTGAAACTACATCAGCAAATGGATGTCTGATCAGCATTGCATTTCCATCTCTCTAGCTATTCTTCTTGGTAGTTTTATATTGTATTTATTGTATTAATAATGTATTGTATGATGTACTCTTGTATACAGTGTAACCCTTATTTTTGGTATGGGCTTCGCCTTCTTCGCAAAACTTGAACTTCCGCAGGGAAATTCGAACGTGAGGAAAGGCATTGCATAGTGGAAATGAGTCGGGCCCCTCGACGGTGCGGGCCCTGGGACCACGGCTCCCCCCCCGAAGCTCCACCCTTGGGTAGCGTAGCTCCACTCACCTGCAGTAACAGCAACAAAAATCAAGAACTGCAAATGGACCGGCTCTGGGCATAGGAGAAACATGTGGCGGTCGATGGCGCCATCTGCTGGAGGGGGCACCAAATTGCAGACAAAAACATAAAAAAATAAATAAATAACCAATATATGTATAATGAACTTTAAATGCATCCTTTACACTTCCATGACAGGTTTCTCTTAAATAAATCTTAATAAAACCTCAAAACAATAACGAAAAAAAGGAAAGGTCAGAGGGGTCTTTCTGTATGGAACTACACTTCCAACACTGTAACAAGACCACAGTGACTTACCGGCTCTGTTTGTAAACACATGGACTTGTTTGTGGTGGAGTAAACTTCAACATTGTTCACTGTGAGGGAAGAGATCAAGGTGTGTACGCACGGAAAGACTTAAGGATTTATGATACTTAGGCTATAACGGGGGTTTGACAGATTTGATGAAAAATTAGTGACAAAAGTCGTATGCAGCTTTAAAGGAAAACTTGGTAACATTTTTTACCTTAACTAAATAGTTTCAGATTAATTGTGATGGTTAGATAGCTTGTTCTGGGGTTAATGGACGCACTCCGCCATCCCACTAGCTCCTCTTTGAAAACTGTCACTTGCAGTTTTTCAAAGCCATCCCAGTTCACCTAAGATCTCGTCATGGTGGCACAAGATCTCATCTCTCATGTGAAACGGCACTGTTTACGGCCCTACCACACAACCATAGCTCCAGCTACATACCAGTGGCTAACTAAATACAAGCTAGCCATGCCTTCATAGGTGTTTACCATGACAGAGCAGACACACATACGTTCTCTATACTCTACGTATTTCAGTGGATTTATGCTCTTGATGATGCTATTGTTGTAACAGTGTTTGCTTGTTTATGAACTTATTTTATCATCAACGCCTGAATGCTTGTTAATTAGCAGAGACGTTAGCATACTCATTACATATTGTAATATCATATACATCAGGGGTTTTTCTAGAAAAAAATCAGTATGAGGGCGCACCGCCAGGCGAGGGAGCGAAGCGACCGAGCGGGGGGATG
>JAPTGZ010000026.1:12116656-12142761 GCA_029814645.1 Fowleria isostigma | reverse complement strand
TTAAGTAGCTGGGATAGGCTCCATGCGACCCCCGTGACCCTAGTGAGGATAAAGCGGGTATGGAAAATGAATGAATGTTAACATGTTCATGTAACAGGAATTAATTTGCAAGTTTCATTTTTATAATAGTTTTTAATAATTAAACAATAATTATTCTCATGTCTTGTATTCTTTATGAAGTTAGGATTTGAAATACATTACTTATTTATTTATTTTTAGATTTTCCAGACATTAAGTATATATGTGCAAAGTATTAGTATCAGATTGGGAAAGAGATCCATGGTATCGAACATTATTACCTCCTACAGATGAAGCGTTAGCTGTTGTCTGATTTATCTGGTAAGCTTTTTAACATTTCTTCAACTTTCTATGCAGTAAATGTACTTTTAGTCTATCATCTGTGTTAACTTTAAATCATGTTTGTGAGAAAGTATGATGAAGTGTTGTTGCTATTGTAAAGAGTAAATGCATTCATTTAACATGGTTTATTGTGTTAAAACACTTAGTGGTTCTTTCTTTACTTCCCTAAACATAACCAAAGTTTGTTTTACTTTAAGGTGTAACAAATGTTTATTGTTGTATTGATGCACTTTATTTTCATTTAACATTTTTCAGGAGTATCAAAATGAATGTGTTAACACAGATTAATCAAACCTCATGATTAATATGATTAAAAATTTTAACACAATTAATCCATCTGCAGTGAAGAATGACTGAACGGATTCACATTTTGGGTCAGTTTGCCTACATAAAGTTAGCATTCTGCATGCACAAATGGGCAGTTGATCCAATAGTGACAGGCAGCAGAACCAACCCGCAAAAAAATGGAAGATGTTAAACAACACGTTGACCCTTTGGATCGGAAATTTGAGAACAAAAAATCCCCAAGACAGAACAGTCAACCGACATAAAGTATTATACTCTGCAGGAAGGAGTTTTCTTTTTACTGAAGCACTTCCAGCTTAACATATCACATTAACAAGAAGCAAATGTTAGTCAGGGATTCTGCTTGCACTTCAGCTGATGTGTTGCCCAGCTTGAAACAAACACATTAAGTGCATATTTATTCCCTTCTTTCTTGAGTTTGATTGCTCATGCAAAATGAAACATGATTAATATAGATTAAAAATGAATGATATGTAATCATGATTAATTGAAATAAATCTACTGCAACCCTGCAATAAATCTGATTAAAGATGTTAAATCGTTTGACAGCATTAATATTTTTATATTGAAGCAGCAGTTGAGGCCTCCAGTGCACTTTGGACTCATGATGACTCGGATGAGGACTATAAACCTGAGAAAGATCACCTGATGTTTAGTAATACAGGCTCAGCTCAACACAAAAATAGAAACAAAACTAGCCACTATTACACATCATAAGTGTCCAAAGTCTAACATGTGGACGCGACAGGTGATGAAAGAGAAGTTGCTTAAAAGGAAAAGTTATAAGAATGCAGTGGGACAGGAGAGACAACCAAAGCCATGGGACCGCCCTGCACATCACAGTACTCCTTAAAGTCAAAGAACAGTGAGGTGAACTGAGTGAGCTGAGTGGTAAAGAAAGAATGGATCTTCATTTGTGTTAGTTCAACTTAAATTAAGTGAACCTTGAGTGGCCATTTTACTTACCTTTTGCCTGCACATGCCAAGAAAGCAAACGAAAGGCGGTCTTGCATTAAGGACGACAAAGTCTCTGTAACACCACTTGCAAGTAGCAAAAACACATAAATTAGTCGTGTGGAAGAATGTTTTCTGTTCAACCCTTGGCATCGGGCTGAGAACCATTGGATCATGGTCAGCCGTGGGCATGACACATCTGCCCAAACCAAGTGTGACGGCTGCAGCTATCAAAATCTGTGTCATATCATTACAAGCACATACCTAGATCTCGCTGTAAAGCTTAGCGCAGAACAAAACTTTCTGGTTGGAGGACACACCCTAATGGGATGTCACTCCATGAATAGCCTTATCGACTAATGTACCATGACAGATATTCACACTCCACGTGATTACATTGTCATCTTAGAGACTGTGCAACTGCATCTGTCCCCATATCCCCATGTACCACAATGATTTCATTAAGTCACCTTGGGCCTATGGTACCAACATCCGACCAGGTAGAAAACTTGGTGACCCCACAGTCTATGACCTTCAGGCTGTCCAGTACTTGACTGATGGTAGAATTTTATATAAGACCGAGGCCTAGTGAGTCAGGATTCGCAAAGTTTTGCTCGTTCCAAGTCTTTCCTGCGCAATTACCAATTACTTGCAGGGAATTCAATGGCTTGCAGGCAATGAATCTGGTACTAGTGCCAAGAGTAGCCCACCAACTTAATGCTACTCCTCATCAGTAGAAGACACTGTGAGGATGAGTTCACACAGCGCCTGACAGAGACTTTTGGTGAAAGTTAGACAGGTAAAACAACTTGGTTAGGGTTAGACAAGTTAAACAACTTTGGGGCATGTCATGGTATTGCACTCATTAAAGTAGACACATGGATATGACCTCTAATGAGATAAATTAAACTGCTGTACATTTTTTCCAGGCATTATTGTCACTGGAAACTATACAGTGTTTTGATTTATATAATTTACATTTGATATTATGTCACATTTGTTTTGAGATAGGCAGATGGATTGCTGTCTGTGCCGAATTCAGGCAAGTAAAACAACTTTGGGTATGTAAGAGGGGGAAAAAAAGGTAAAATCTGTGCACCATTTGCCTAAATCCCTTTTATTTGTTAAGCAATCATTGTTGTGTCTTTTCATTTTTGGTGCATTGTCCCTACATCTGGTCAAACAATGTGATGGTATAAAATATTAAATTTAAAAAAAAGTTACTTACGTCTTATGCGTTTACTGAAACATTATTTTTTCCTTGTTTTCTGGATTAACAACTGAAGTCCAGATCTGAGCCCTATTAAGGATCTTTGAGGAGAAACAGTGGCCCGACTCTCCCATCTTCAACACAAGATCTTGGCGGAAAAATTAAGGCAACTATGGACGTAAATATTGTAAGTGGGGCTCTTTTGGCCAAGCATTGTATACCTATCTACCTTTCAACGTCCTCTAAAAGACTAATGACACATCAGCCTTATGTTTTGATACTTCGGTTTAATAGCAGAGTGGGATATCTTTAAATCCAGAGTCTCTTTGACACGCGTGACGCTCGCCACGCCCCCTTCATTCGTTTTTAGTTGTAGTTTTAAACGACACTCTTCTATTAAAATTATTTGTCTTTAGGTTTTGGGGGTTTTTTTGAGAGGGGACACTGGCTTTATAGGTATCTGTTAAACGTTTGTCACGAGGTTTTCCTGGCGTTTGACCTCTGTTGTCATTACTTAACGGCTTGTGTAACAACTCACGTACTGTATGTTAGCATGTGGAGTTAGCCACCGTTAGCTACACGGACTTTGGATAACAGAACAGGGCTAAGTGCCTCAGGCTAGCTGTTTGTAGTTATGTTGAGATCAGTTTATTTCCAGATGTTTTCCAGAGTGAGACTATGTTCGAACCCGGGTTTGTCTATGAGAGGAACATCTGTCCTCTGCAGACATCAGACCACCTCCACCTCATCCCAAACTGAACCTGCATCTGTCAAGGTAAGTCAGCTTTAAATCCACATCAGAAAACAACCACACTTCCTTCCTTGTTTCATGTGCTGTAACTGGAGTTGTCATTCATCTGAGTGTCATTAACCATATCTACTCCAAAAGCCATTTCATCCAGGTTTCCCCCAGATGCAGTACTATTTATCCACTGAGGGGTTGTTGACACCTGCAGGGTCTTTGGGGTCACCTGTGGGTCATTACTCCCATGGGCACTGAGTGAATTTGAGGATGGGTGGACTTAGGACTGCATCATTGGTTTACATGAGGTGGGGGGGTCTCATTGGTGTCAACAGTTCCATAGAGGATAAGAAGATAAATACCTCCTACTACTACCACCCACTGGTTAGTCAGAACTGAAGGAGCCTCCTGGATGGAGAGAAACACCTTCAACTACGAGAGGTCAAGAGTCTTCACTGATCATTGTGATCCACATGAACACTCTGCTGGTGCGCAGGAGGTGTTGTAGTAGGAGTGTATTTGTAAAAGCTGATACAATAATGATTTTTTCCTAGCAGGAAAAGGCAAAAAGTTACATTTCAACAATATCAGAAATGTGGTATTTCTGAATTTAGTAGAAAATAGATTCATTCATTCATAACCTTTCCAGGTTGCAGGGGTACAGATTCATTCATTTATTCATTCATTCATAACCTTTATTTAAACTCGGAGATATAGTGAGGAAGCAACCTCATTTACAATATAGCCAAAACAAAACATTTAAAGCATACACTGAGCATATCAGAAATACTAAAAAGTAAGAGTGATAAAGATGAGTTAAAAACAGAGACGTCTAATTAAAAACAGGAGCAGCTGGAGCTAAGGAAAGATGCAATTATTATAGATTTAAAGCACAAAACATCTGAAACATACAATGAACATATCATAAACTACAAAAATAAATAAATACATTTTTTAAATATAATAAATAAAAGTGACGGATACATTTAAAATAAAGAAGTCTATTTAAAAACAAGTGCAGTTGGGAGGTAAAATAAGATGCAATTATGGATTTAAAATGTCCTAATGATTAAACTGAGGTAAGTTTCAGATGATTTTGTTAAGTGTTCCAGGTTGCAGGGGTACAGTAAGAAAAGCTGGATTTCCCAAGTTCAGTACAGAAGATACCAGTTAGTCTGATCACCCAAGGCAAAGATAAGAAGGAGTAAAAAAAATAAAGCAATTACATCAGTGAGGGTTAACTCAGATTATTGCTTCCTCAAGGAATGTTGATCAGTGAAAATCTATTAACTTGTAACTTGCATGTTTTGCTATATTTAATGTGCATGTTTGTTCAGAACATTTTGACACCAAATATTGCAGATTGACATCCCTACAACTGCAGCTTTTTTGTGCATAAGATTGTTTATTGATACATAAAGCATCACTACTATTATTTTAGTTATTTTTTTAGTTCAGAAAAAAAAAGGAGCAAAAATTGTAAAGCATCCACAACATCAAAAAAAAAAAAAAAAGTTAGCAGTACATTTTTCAACCAACATACCCATATTTTGTGCTATTATTAACCTTCCAAATCAGCAGTTTCTATTAAGGAGCTTAACACTGACACTGACCTCTATCAGAGATGACTAACCATTTGTGAAACATCATATTTCTTCTTATCAGGTCTACTTCTATTGTACACTTAAATAGAGTATTTAAAGTCAGTTTTTCCTTAAGTTTTCTCTGTTTTGATGTAATAACCTTGAATCTTATTACTATTCTTTATGATCATCTACAATATCAGTAAATAAAATATAACAAAATACCTTGTTTTCACTGAAAAATTCTAAATGTAAAGAATAGTAATCTAGTAAATGTGATAAATTATTTAAGAAAGGTTAAATGTGGAGGAAAAATTCATTTGGTTGTTGCCACAAAAATAGTTCTAGGTATTTAAGAGTTAAGGAAGATGTTGTTATGTACAGCTACGAGTAGGTACAGGCTGTAGAGTATAAATAGGTGCAAGAATATTTATGTGACATAGTCTTATCATACAAACTGTATTCAACATGAATCATATCGGAACAATTTAATAAGTAATACACATGTGATTAGTAAAAGCCAAATTCACACAAGTAAAGCAGCATCGAAACAGATTAAATTAAAATCAGTGAATCGATGATCATATGTTATGTCTAATCTATTTATAAGTCTGCAGTTGTTTGCATGTATGCATAAAGAATTTAAAGTCATTTCACCTTTGCATCTTAAACTACACATAAATTGTCAGTGTTATTTGTTTCCTTGTGGGCTGAAACACCATTTTCAGCATTATCAAATAATTTATACCTATCAGTTTTGTCCATGTGCTTCATAATTTAATCTGTTTTTTTGTTTTTTTTTATGCGTTATGTCTTTTGCTCTCGAGCAAAGTTATTTACTGCAGGAGCACATATTTCTAGTGATTTTCTTCCTTTTTGTTAAAAACGTGTTAATAGAACGCGGTCTGTAGGGAAATATCTGACCGACACTCAAACACGTTCAGTCCCTGAAACTGTGTTAACTTCAACAATGAGTAGAAGAGTCTATAGCCATCGCCTTAAATGTTAAATCTAAGCTTTTCATTGCACCTGTTCTAACATCAGTGTACTTTACATTTTAGAATTTATGTAAAAGATTGTATTACTTACTTCTAATCTGGATTTGGCCTGGCTGTGTAATAGATCGGCGAAGGTCCTGAGCGTGGTCTTGGACCGTCACAGCGCTTCTTGCTGGGAACAGCTGGGCCCAAACACATCCCAAACTCTGGAATGTACGTCCTATAGAGATCAGACGATCCACATCTGTGTCCACTTTTAAAAGGCATTAAAAACAAATTGATTTGGGGAATTGGATTTGTGTAAATGCTCATTTTGTGTAAATATACACTCTGTGTAAGTGTGTCATGAAGTGCATTTATGAGGATATTTACTTGTTTATCCCCTTTTACAGTGCATTTTTGGAACATTTGTTTTCAAAAATCTCTAATGCAATCAAATAGATGCATTAATTAGAGCTGAAATGATAAATAGATTAATCAGTTCTTCATTGTTTTGATAATTAATCTGTTTTTCTTGGCTTGAAATGAACAAGAGGTGGTTCCGTCATGATCATGTGTGCTTTGTCTTCAAGTGACTACATTTTACAAATTTTAGTAACTATGTGATGCAAAAAATAAGGGTTATTACATTAAAAAGTGTGGTAATACATTTCCTTCAACACTTCATTAGATTTAAGGTAAGATGTCACCATTACAGTGTCTTCCTGTTTATAACTTTGGACAAATAGGACTTTATTTTGGACTTTATTAGAAATCTTGATGAAAAAACACTGGTGCGATATTCTTATTTCACATACAAATGACATAAGATGCTCTATTGTTTTTCCATAAGTCACGAATCAGACTTTTGTCTATGACTATATTTTGACTATGCTGGAAAAAGTAACTTTATCTGGTTTATTCACTCCTCTTTTACAGTGTATTGGAAATCTTGGCTCGTGAACCAAACAAGACTTTTCAGAGTATTGTCTTAGGTTTTGAGAAACATTGACATTTCATACCATTTTCGTATATTTTATTGACAACCAGCCAATTAATTGAGAAAATATACGGGTTAACTAACAATGAAAATAAGCTGTATGTCTGTTGTGTTTTTTAAATTGGTTTTATTAATGTAGAAAACATAATACAGATCAGACTCCACTTTAAATAACTGACATTTTCTGTTTAAATTAAAATAAAGTCACCCTCCTGTTGTTGTTTCCAGGTTCTGTACGATGGGATTTGTCCGATATGTGTGGTAGAGATCCGGTTTCTCCAGTTTCTGCAGAAAAACCGGGCTGAGAAAGTGGACTTTGTGGATATATCCCTCCCAGACTACGACAGAGCAAAGTACAGTGACATCAGCTACGAGATGGCCATGGAGAAAATGCATGTGATTGATGAGAAAAACGAGGTAAATTCAAATTCTTGTTTTATTTCATTTTATGTATTCATTCTAATCCAAATGATTGTAAAGGAGAAGGATGAAGAAAACATATAATACCTGCCCTTTCTTACAGCATCTGCTTACATCAGATAAGTCGCAATTACAGCTATTACAGTTAAAAAAAAAAAAAAAAAACCAGTTTACACAACAGTTAACAAAAATAAACAAATCCAAAATCCATAAATAAAACTATTTCATTCATTTTTCTAAATAAAGCTTCTTTATTCTTTTCCTTATACAACCACATTCTGACACACACACAGCAGAAATACATATTTGCTTAATTACACTTAATTTTTATTGTTTATTTGGAGCTTGTGCAGTCCATGTACAATATTTATTATAAACGTTTCATCATATGTACATGGACATACATAGAGAATTTGTTGCAAACGCCACATACAGAGAGATTTTTACATAAACAATGTGCATAGAGAAATATATATAGACATTAGTTTTAAACAATTTGTGTACACAATATACATAATACATGAATATATATGGTAATTCACTATTAACCTTTTATGCATGAATTATGAGAACTTTAGTCAATATTTCTTTCTTGAGTGAATTTATTCCTCTTTCAGCATGACAAAAACAATGCAATTGAAATTTTTTTTATGACCCTATCTTTCACAGTTACAAAAATGTCCACTCAGCTGGACACCATGCATATAGTTTTTGAAGTAAAGGAACATGTATTTAAAACCCATCATCAGAAAGTGATATACTGTGTGAAAGTTATGAAATAAAAACACTTTTAATGCTGCTTATCTGATGTTTTCTCACATTTTAACATACTCTGATACTAGTTATTACTCACTTCATGAAGATACTATGCAAAAAAAAAAAACCTTTTCATTTAAGAAAACGGTTAATTACAATCTAATTTCAACTATCAAGTAATTTACATTCAAACAGGTGTTCAAGCGTGCATATTAGGTTTATCAAGAACAAAAAAGTTACAGTAATTGTATGAATTGCCATGTATGGGATGATGCATAAGCGTCCACTGTGTCAGCTCATATGGAAGAAAAGCAACAAAACCCATGAATGTACAAGTCAACACCTGTAGAATAACTGTCCACTGGAGTGACCACTATGTATGAAAGGGTTAAAATACTACCCTGGCTGCCTAAAAGGGAGTGGAAAGAAGTGAAACTTATTTACTCCCACCCCCAGCATTACATTAGTCCAAACCCTTTGTTATTTAAAATTAAACCTCCTTTTACATATTTCATCCTATGGCACTAAAACAAACATTCTGGAGGAAACTGAAGTTAGTCGACTTTATAATATAGAACGGAATAGATTTTTTTAATGTCATTGTACAGTGGCACATATACAGCGAAACTGGGTAGAGCTTATCTGACAGCTATCTTTAATTAATTTGAAGGTGTAAAAACATCATTGTGCAGTAGGTTTGTGTGTGTTATGCTGAAATAGAGTTATTTATAACATTATGTCTCTGGAACCGTCTTGTGGCAGGTTCATTCTGGGGTTCCGGCGTTCGCGGTCATGTACAGTGCGGTGGGCCTGAGCTGGTTGGGACGCTTCATGATGTGGCCATGGGTGAGGCCGTTGATGGAAAAATCGTACACTGTCTTTGCTAAGAATCGGCTGAAGTGGACAGGACGCGG
This sequence comes from Fowleria isostigma, assembly GCA_029814645.1. Classification (NCBI taxonomy): domain Eukaryota; kingdom Metazoa; phylum Chordata; class Actinopteri; order Kurtiformes; family Apogonidae; genus Fowleria; species Fowleria isostigma. The sequence goes on along the minus strand of JAPTGZ010000026.1, from coordinate 12,133,539 downwards.
AGACGAGTGCACCACAGGACGCTGTGAAAAGAAAATACACTGAATGACACTGACAGTAAAAACAATGTTAAATATGTACTGTAAATGGACTGTTAAGAAGAACTACACACACTTTCCTCACACTAGAGCTGCACAATATTGGAAAAAATGGACATTGTGATTGTTTTTAACCCTGTGATATATATTGCTGTTTTTCCTTTTTGTTCTCAGGGATTTTCTTCTTTGTTTTTGGTGGTTTTCTTCTTTGTTTTCAGTAATTTTCTTATTAGTTTTTGGTGATTTTCTTCCTGATTTTCAGTGATTTTCTTCCTCATTTTTGGTGATTTTCTCTTTTGGTTTTGGTGATTTTTTTTTTTTCTTCGTTTTTGGTGATTTTCTTCCTGATGTTCAGTGATTTTCTTCCTCATTTTCAGTGATTTTCTTCTGCCTTTTTGATGATTTTCTCTTGTTCATTTCTCATTTTTTAATGTTATTACCAGCGACCTCACTCCATATGCAGGGGTGTGGTCTGCCTGAGCAAACCCAACTACTGTGATTGGTGGATTGCTGTTTGCATTGTGTGTCAGGTACCCTTGAAGTTAGATGAAAACACGTCGAGTTCATTTGCCTCCTACATCAAAGAACCTGCAATGTGACTATTGCACACACGTTTATTGCGATGACGATGCTCAAACGCTGTATCATGCAGCTCTACCTCACATTTCAATTACCAGTTTATTGTGGACTTCTGAAAAGAGAAAAATATTGGCTTTAAAAGTGTGTATTTTTGGTGAAATCATTGTTTGTTCAGTAAAAGTGAAGCTAATTACTGAAAAATGGAAAGGGAAAACAATAATAAAGATGTTTTTCGTTGCAAAAGAAAAACAAATGCCCTCAGATGCAAGTGTCTTTAATCTCATTTCATGCCAGTTTAAGCCTCACGTTAAGCCCTGAAGGAAACATTCCTGAAAACACCAACTATTATAGAGTACTGCTGTGCTAAACAACATTTTGTGATGGATCACGCAATTTTCAGGCTTATAATTCATGCTCAGCGTCTCATCGTCTAGATCTTTGAGTCAGCCAGACAAATCAGGTCCATCCATGCAGACATGACAGAGCAGAAAAAGAGCCCTTTGTATGTGACCAGAGCTGCAGTGTAATGCTCATAAAATTGTCATCCTGCTGCAAATAAACAGAGATAAGACTGCAAAACGTTGAAGCAGTCAGCCATCAATTTCCTGTCTTGTAAAATATCTCGAATTGAAGCTCCAGAATGATTGGATGTTTGCTTAGCAGCCACTAGATGTCACTATAGGTCAATAATAATAGTGAAACTATGGTGCCTATTACATTGATTCACATATTGATTGATATAAATCAGACTGATCTCCTTATTTAACACTGCTTTGTCTTTGTGAGGTTTGAAACATCAGCAAGAATGATACATTTAATAGTCTATTATACTGAGAACTGGATATTGTTTTAGCATTTCTGACAAAAAGTGGTGAAGTCGTATGATATTTAGCATTTAAATAAACTTTTACAGGTAGTATCTTAGGGGTTTTAGTTAGAAAAATGCACACTGGAGTTTTTACCTCTTTGACCTTGCTTTATAAACAATTCATGTAGGAAGGCATGTGCTCACGAAAGGTTAAATGACATCTGGCTATAGTGCAGTAATGTTGACAAAACATATAAGGTCATACTCTTTGAATGATTTATGTATCTTTTGCAGTTTGCATATATGTCCAGAACAGTAGAGGGATATTTTATTATTTCCACAAATGTATTGTAAATTGTAAATATAAATATGTAATGTACACTGTTGCTTTTTTGCAGTTATGAGATAGTTATAAAATCATAAAGCAGCTTCACAACTACTTTTTGTGCTGTGACATGACGTAAGGAGCCACTAACATCAACCTGTGAGACCCTCAAGTTATCACCCACTCCCTAATTTTAGACCTGTTCTTCCTGTCCAGGAGTCAGCAGTGACAGCACATGACCCTAAGCCCTGAAGTCTTACCCAGCATTGGTCACATCAGCCCACCCCCCCAGCCCAGCTCCACCAATAAGATTAAGGCTCTGCCGGAAAGAAAGGGTGAATTAAGGATCAAAACACTGTTGAAACAGTGTTCCTGACAGCATGTCAACAGTGTTGAGGCGGATTTTAAAGAACAGAGAGGTGGTTGAAGAGGATTTGTGAAGACAGAAGAACTAGGTGGTGCTTCAGGTAAACATTCACCCTGTAGAAGACATTTCCTGTCAAGGTTAAAGTAGTCATAAGCTGCTTTTGTTACATGACCTTCCCCCACATGAATTGTAAACAGTCGTAGTAGATGTTTGACTCTTGCACACCAAGTCTGTTACAGCAGCTGGTTGTATTCATGTGTTTGTCTATATGAACGCACTATATGCAAAACTGATTACTACTATCAGCATTTATGGGCAAAGCTGTACCAAATGTCAATGTCATAATGCAGTCATTCATATATTATTATTATTATTATCAAATGTCAATGTCACAATATAGTCATTGATATATTTAGAGACCATAAACAGTTAGTACCATACAGCTGATTCAGGCTGGTATTTTTGTTCAGAGGTTCACATTACATTCCTGTGGAGATTCTACCTGCTTCCCAGAACTGTGGAGTGTGACGTTAGTACACAATCTGATCAGCTCCACTCAAAAACAGACATGCTCTTTTAAGAGGGACTTGTTTATAGCAGTGACAACGTGTCTCTGCTCTGAACAGGTATGCAGCAGATATAAATATACCAAACCTATTTTACTGTATGTGTGAGATTGTTTATAATTCTTTGTTGTTATTAAAGTTAATTAAAGAATATAGCAAATGTCTAACTTTTTTTATATATTACTACTAATAATAATATGTAAAAAAGTAATTAGCTAATGTTTTATATTACATAGATGCCTAATTATATCTGAGGTGCATGTAGTTACATGTACTGGTCTGTTTATGTTTTTTTGTATTGTACAACACTTTGGCAACTTTGTGTTTTTTTTAAATTTGCGATATAAACAAGGCAGATTGGATAATTAAATTGTAAGATAAATATAATTACATTTAACAACACCTACTCAAAAAATATGCAAATGTTGCCATTCAAAGTGTTATTATGAAGGGGTTTCAATAAAATATATTTATTCAATAAAAAATTCAGAGTATAAAAAAGAAAAATATTTAATAATTAGACTAATTAATAAAGAATATAACATTCATTTTGTTGATTTACATCTTTGCACTAATGCTTTTTTGACATGTTTCTACATAATATAGGTTGGCAAAACTGTTAGCTTTTTCAGATTTATCACCCAAACATTTGCTGAAAAAGTAATAAAAAGTGTTCTTGTATTGTTTTGTAGTTGTAATTAAAATATAGTGGTTATTTAATTAGGGTGATAAGTAGTCTGCAACCCTTTACTTTTAATTTCAGTTCAATTTATTGAGCCCAATATCACAACAAAATTGCCTCACAGGGCTTTACAGAAATTATTGAATTGATTAAAAAAACACAATGAAAAGTGAAATCTGATCCTTTAAAATATTTTACAAAGGTCTAAATTAGTGTAAGCTCAGATGTGACCTTTTAACCCTGACTGCTGTTCCACACACAGGTCAAACATGGGTCGCTACCTCAACTCATGTTCAATCTCTCTCAACAAGACTCTGAGATCTTACTGCAAAATCAGGTACTTAATGAGCATTCTCCGAAGGCATCATCAACCGACAACTAAAGCACCGCTACACCTGGACATCCACAGATACCCCCCCCATCCTCCCAGATGCACACGAAAACCCACCATTAAAAATGCTAATTTGCACCTCAGAGACTTAGGCTCCATCTCTCAACACCCCTTCAGAGGCTTTGACCAGGGGCGTACACATCCCAGAGTTGTACGTTTCTACTCCTCCTCCTCCTCCTCCAGCCGGGATGAATTCAAAGCTGAAGCTCCAGTTGGGATCCTGGAGGAGGCTCAGAGCAGCCTTCATTTGAGTTCACTGGGGGGACGCCTTGGTCAATCATTTCATCAACTGTCAAGACACATTAACATGTATTTCAAAAGAAAGGATTTTGCACCTTCAGCTAAAAGTGCATCTGGTGTTGTCTCAACTCCGGATCATGTTGGCAGATCACTGAGGCGTAGTCAGAGCCAACGGGCAACCAGAGAGCGAAATATGTCTGAAAACAAAACCACAACACAGACCTCAACATGTAAAGCAACACAGGATACATCAGAGACAAGCACCACAGTCAAGGAAAGGCCTGGTGTTCAACTTTTCCACATCAGCTCATTAGCCACAAGATTTGGTGAAAGTTACAGTAATGTTGCAAATCACATTAACTCAGTTTTTTCTAAAGCGTCTACAAATATTGAAATGGAGGAAAAGTCAGATGCATCTTCAATTAGAGGAACAAACAGGAGGCAGAGGAGGAGACAGATGCAAAATAATTATAGTGTAAACTTAAATCAGGTTCAATCAAGTGCTGATCGGACAACAAAGGAAAGCGCCGATGTTTCCAACACCTGGGAGGAGGGATACCAACTGTTTGCAAGACACATCAATAAATATTTTGGTGCTAAGGTTACAGATGATCACAAGTTGGGCGAACCACTTCCTGTTGAAAATAACAGTACTTACAAAAAGCACTTGACCCAACAATCTACCTCACAAACTCAAGGCACTGCCTCTCGACTGAAACAAGAAGTTATCCCAGAGACTCGAGGCCTTTTCCACACCAGCGCCAATACAACTAATTTCGGGGAGAACTACTTCCAAATGGCTAGTCACATCAATCAATACTTCAAGGGTGAAACTGGGTTGGAGAGGGGAATAGATGGGGCGCTAACAGAAGTAGACTCAACATCTGCTACTAATGAACAAGTGAGGACCATTTCCATCATGAACTTCCTCCTTCACCCTACAAGTGCCATCCCCGACTTTCTAAACTCTTACCTCAAAGCGAATCCTTTGGCCCAGACCAGTAAAACCAAACCTACTGTGACCTCCCCGGGAGTAATATTAAGGAAAAAGGTGAGTTAATGATCCATCCAGCAAACTACAGATAAGAAAATGAATTGGTTCATGGAATAAAGTATCATACTCTTTCTAATCCCCTTTTCCATATGGTGTTTAGTCTTTATATGAAAAAGGTCTTTTAACCCATAAAGACCCAAACATCCACCACTGACCAAGAGTAACTCCAGATCTAAAATGTTTAATCCAACAATTTTAACAATCCATGTGAATAATTGGTGTAAAATGCAGTTTGTCATCTTTTCATGGTCATCAGATATGATCCATTTGGACATTCAGAGGCTCTGTAGTTACCGTGGAGACACTGTCATCATCATCTATAACATTGATTCACTAATAAAACCCATGGAGTTGGATCAATGACAGTGGATGGAGACACTTGGTTTATGTTCAGTTATTGATATATTTTACTAAAAGAGTCACTTTTTCTTTATTTTTTTTCTGTTTCTATTATAATAACCCTCAATTTTAATATAAATTTTTATGAAAATCTACAGGATCTGTGAATTGAATATAGGAAAATACCTGATTTTCACTGGAAGAGAGCAAAATTTAATAAATGGAAATGAAATCTAGAGAAAAATTCATTTGGGAACTGCCACAAATGTAGCACGGGGGTCTTTATGGGTTAAATAAGCTCAAATGAAATCACTGTAGTTCTGCTAATGAGTTCTCCATCCTCAGTTTGTGTTAAGTCAGCGGCAGGCGGAGGAAACAACGCGTGGCTTGATTGGTTGTCTGGGACAGGCTTCATCTCCAGAGGCTCTGACCGCCTGTGTTGAGGCGCTCAACGAACACCTGATTCGTTATCCATCATGCAAAATGTTAATGTGGCAGGTCTGCAGGAAAATAAACAGTCACATAAGTGTTGTACAGACTCTTATTTCCACAGTAGATGTTAAAATATTTTTTCCATTTGCAGGAGAAAACTGCCCTGGTACTACTGAGACACAGGCGAGCCTACAGAGACAACCTGGGGCTTCAGGGTGCCATCAGGGAGACTCTGGCCCTGGTTGGATATGTGGATCCAGTCAAGGGGCGGGGCATCAGAGTGCTCTCGATTGATGGAGGTGGAACAAGGTAATTGCAAAGAAATCAGTCATGAATGAGTAGAATATGTCAGTAATCTACACCTGACTTGGGGTCAGGACTCAAAATGGAATGTGGAGCTGTTTTTACTGGGCTAATAAAATGCATAACCATAATATGAGTATTGATATTTCAAATTAAAATAGATATATTTATTAGTGCAGACCTCACCAAAAAGGCTACAGTTGTAGGAATGAGTAAGACATAATTTCATAATGGAAAAGAAGGTTAATCGTGTGTGTGTGTGTGTGTGTGTGTGTATTTATACATTTGATTTTATGTTTGTTTATGTGTTTGTTAGTTGTTGTCGGTGTTTGGCTGCTCAGCCAACATTACTTTTCAGTGTAAGATTTATTTATTACTTTTATGACCCAGGTTAGTCATGACAACAGACATAACAATTCTTCCTGAGGTCCACACAAAAAACAAGCAAGACTTAAAAAATATTGATAACAACTGACAAATAAAAAGAAAAACACAAGGTGAATATTTAGTTTACCTCTACACCTTTAATATAACAAAAACAAATGAAACCCTTAATTATTGTCAATAACCAATAATAAGTAAACTACTGATAAGGTTGGACTATCTACTTCATTAAAATAAGTAATTGATACTCAGTTAAATGACACTAGTTAACTGTGTTTGTCAGTAATGTCACTCTTGTATCATAAGTCATCTAGTCTAAACTGATATTTTTCTGAATATTATTATTATTATTATTATTATGAACATCTAATCATAGCTGCTCTCACTACTGACGTAGTCTTCTTTAAAGCATTAGTTTTTAGAGAACATTACATAAAACGCCCCATAAAATTATGTCTTGTATCATACCTGCATCCATTATTTGTGTGTATTGTACCTTACTATGTGCGACTGGTTTCCGCCTTTAATTCAACATTAAAAGTGGAAGAGTCAATAAAATTATTGACATTATGGTGTTTCATGACCTAGTTCTGTAGAATTTGGTCCCGAAGAGACAGGAAAATTGATTCTTGGGCTGAAAAAACTTTGAGAAGTAAACTACAAAGAAAACTTTTCTTCATCCTTTGTGGTACACTGAAGTCCTTTATGATTTGTTTACTCCTCTTAGTTTCCTAGTTTCTCAGTAGTCTTTGTTTTTTCAGAGGTGTGGTGCCTCTGCAGGTGTTAAAGCTTTTAGAAGCTGAGACAGGCAAAAAGATCCACCAGCTGTTCGACTACATCTGTGGAGTAAGTACAGGTAAAAAACAACAGACTTATGGCATTAATAGATTAACATATTATAATGCTTCTGACAGCTTCATACTGATCAGTTTTAATCTTAGGTTTGTTTTTATTTTTCTGCTTCTCGGTGTTTTCGTGGCAGGTGCTGTCCTTGCCTTCATGCTGGGTCTGGCCCATTTTTCTCTTGAGGAGTGTGCTGAAATGTATCGTCGTTTTGGCTCAGAGGTGTTTCGACAGAATCGCCTGGTGGGCACGGTTAAGATGGGCTGGAGTCACTCCTACTATAACACTGAGACCTGGGAAACCATACTACGGTATGCAGAGAAGATAATTAAATAAAGCTGTGTCCTGTGGAAGATCATAAGCTTATAGTGGTTGTATCAAACCTGTCAAACTCCTAATTGTTCTCTGTTTTGGTGTAAAAAAAGAAAATTTACATGCTAAAAATGTTTACAATTACAAAGTATCCTTTCAAAAAAAATTCTTTGTGAACTAATAACCGAAAATTTGGTTTAAAATAAATAAGTGGAATTTTAACAATATTATTCCTGTTACTAAATGTTTTGTGTATTTGAGATCCATTCTGATCTGTTGTTGTGATGCATGTGTAAATGAGAGGTTGAGGCATATAATTGCTAAATTTCTCTTTCATTTTTTGCACTAAAACAAAAAGGATAGGTTATTATAGCGGATAGGTTATAGGTTATTATGCTATTATTTTAATGGTCTGTTCACTTGAGATCAAATTGGGCTGTATGCGGCCCCTGAACTAAAATGCATTTGACACCCCGGATTTACACCAATACACTATCCTCAGACTTTTTTATTGTTTATAGAGAGAAGATGGGGCACAGAGTACTCATCAAGACAGCCAGAGATGAGTTATGCCCAAAGGTATGCATACTGAAATTATATACTAAAATACTGACATTGATTAAAGAAGGTACAGTTAGTATAAAGCAGTAGTTCTCAAATCTGGTCCTTATGGGCAGGCATCCTGCATGTTTTAGATATTTCCCTCTTTCACACACCTGGAAGCCATTGCATTGTTATCAGGCTTCTGCAGACCTGATGATGAGTTGATCATTAATTGAACCAAGTGTGTGGAAGAGGGAAATATCTAAAACATGCAGGACATTGGCCCACAAGGACTGGATTTGAGGAACACTGGTATAAAGCATAAAGATTTCAGTGCTTCAGTGTTCAGGTTCATCTGTTTCTTTGTTCAGGTTTCAGCAGTCAGTGCAGTGGTAAATTGGGGTACAAGTCCAAAGGCCTTTGTTTTCCGCAACTACAACCACACACCGGGGTCTCTGAGCCGCTATGCAGGAGGCTCTGCTTATGAAATGTGGCAGGCGGTGAGAGCATCCTCAGCCGCCCCAGGATACTTCCAGGAGTTCACCCTACAAAGTGACATTCACCAGGTAGGAAACAGCAATCTGTACATTTAAGCAGTGTCGAGAAGTAACAGAGTATATGTAACAGAATTACATATTTAGAATACAAAATATGAGTAACTGTATTCCATTACAGTTACAATTTTAATAGATGGTAATCAGAATACAGCTACAGCTTTAATTTTTCAATGGATTACTTTCCATTATTTTCTATAATTTCACAAATTGAGTTTCCCACACATTTCCCATAATCCCTTGATACAACATGTAATGCAAATATTTTGATGATTAGTGTTGAGTGCAAATTGTGTGAATGAGTCAGTCCATCAAGTCCAGGTCAAGCTAATGGAGGCAGAGTCAGAGTTGGAGGCGGGGCTACAGCTGACAGATCACAGCCAGGGCAAGACAAACACACACCTTAGTTACAAATACAAGCAGTATTTCACGCTAAGGAAAGAGAACACAATATTACCATGCAGTGCCACAAGAAGAATGCTGATGTGAATATTTTTTTTTAGTAGGGATTTTTTCTTGTCTCTTTTTCTATTACCAGACAAAACACCAATAAGTTCCTTTGCGTTGTACTAGTACATCACATGTTCATATGTGTTTATGAGGCTTAGACCTAATACATTCATCCAGATCTAAAACAGAACACACAACAATCATTCTGTTTACAACACAGTAAGCACTGTGTGATTTGTTACATTCATATGGTATTAAAATGTAAGAAAATGTGAAAGTAATCCAAGTACGTATTCAGATTATGATACTCAGATTACTTTTTTTGGGTATGTATTCTGTAATCTGGAACAGAATACATTTCAAAAGTAACCCTACCAACACTGCATTTAAGGTTTTGACATTTCTAGTTTGGAGTTTTCACAGCTAACAGTATTAGAGGTGGAACTGAACCAGATAGTCCCTATAATTCTTGCAGATTTGCAGTATTCCTGTGTCTCTTGTAGGATGGAGGAATTATCCTGAACAATCCCTGTGCCTTGGCTGTCCATGAGAGCCGTCTGTTGTGGCCCAGACAGCCTTTCCAGTGTGTGCTGTCCCTTGGCACTGGTCGTTATGACAATGCAAAGAGGGGTCCTGCCACCTCCACCAGCCTGAGGGCCAAAATCAGCAACCTGATCTGCAGTGCCACTGACACCGAAGGAGTCCACACCCTTTTGGACGACTTGCTGGCCCCTAATGTGTATTTCCGCTTCAACCCTATGCTAAGTGCTGAGGTGTCTCTGGATGAAAGCCGGCCGGGGGTTCTGGACCAGCTGCACAGAGACACGCAGACTTATCTGCAGAGAAACCGCCCTAAACTGGCCAGACTCTGCTTGGTGCTTGGGGCGGAGCGCTCAGCTGTTAGCAAAACTAAAGACTGGATCAATGAGAGAGCCTGGGAGATGAAACAGAGATGGGCATGAGTAGACATACCCACACAGACCATGGACTAAATAATAAAATAATAAAACAATCTGGAGGCCTACACATGAAATACCCAGAGGACTGCAGCATCAGCAAAGATGGATAAAGATGATTGTATTAAAAGATATCGGTCATAGGCTGTTACACAAGCACTAGTGAAGTTACGCAAGTCAGGAGTCTACAAAGACAAAAGACAAACTCAATCAATAGGAGCTAAGAGGCTTTATTTGCCAAGCCTCAAAAGGTGTTTCTATTTGTGTGTAATCATCATTGTGTTTTCTATGGAGGGAACCCTTTATGTTTATACAGAGGGATGCTCTATCACTGGACCCATCAGAATGTACATTTATATAGTCACGGAAAAAAATATTAGACCATCAAAAGTCCTCAAAAACAATGGTTATGCAATCAAGTACTAACTCCTGTGTGTGTCATGTGACTGAAACAGACGGAAAAGAAAACATGGAATGCCTAAAAACACTGTTTTTGTCAGTACAGTGCCATAGCTATTGATGTAAAAACATCTGATTTTGGTTATTATCAAGAAAACCATAGAAAATGGATAGATATCAGCTCTTAAATTTTTATGAGCTATTTATGTCATTATTATTATATTTGTCCAAACAAATGTACCTTTAGTTGTACCAGGTATTAAAATAACAAATTGAGGAAAATGTAGGGCGGTCTAATATTTTTTTTCCGTGATTGTATGAGCCTTGAAGTGACAACTGTTGTATACTCTCTGGCATACTTGACACAATATTTGACTGCAATCTATAAATTCACCACCAGATGCCACTAGATCTCACACACTGTTGCTATAAAGACCACATTTTCACTCTGTAGTCAGGCTCTCAGCCTTGTTCAGAAACATACACAATGCTTTTCACAAGCTGAGGTGTAAAATTGAACATCATGTGGTGGTTTGGTCAAATGCTATTTTAACCCATAAAGACCCAGCATTACTTTTTATCAGTTCTTAAATGAAAATCTCTCTGTATCTAACCTTTAAGTGATTTATCACCATTTATTTATAGTATTATCCTCTGTATATTGTATTTTATCAGGATGAATCAAGAGTTTTCTTATATTTCATTCAATGATCATGCAGATGTTCATAAAAGCTCAGATTAAGATTGAGGGTTGTATATCAAAAACAGAGAAAACGGCAGAAAAAGTGACATTTTCAGTAAAATGTATCAATAACTGAACATAAAACATGCATTTCCAGCCACTGTCATTGGTGCAATGTTATGGGTTTTACTGGTGAATCAATGTTGTAGAAAATTATTGTGTTTCCATTTTCTCCATTTTACATCAATTATTTACATGCATTAGTAGGATTAGTGGATCAACAGGTGTTAAATATTTTAGATCAACAGATGCTTTTGATCAGTGGTTGAGGTTTGGGTCTTTATAGCTTAAGTCAAATATGTTTTGGTTTGTTTGATGATAGTGAACAAATGAAATGATAAAACATGCACATTTATGCACTTTACTGTAACTTATTTTATGGTTTGGAATCTATACATATTATTTAATCAACATTTATTATATAAATATGTTTTACCTTCAAGTGTAAGCTAAAAAATTATTACCAGAAATGTTAATTTTTATTGTTTCAGTATTTTATGACTATGTTATGAATAAATTATTTCTTGCATTTAGAATTGAAATGTCCACTGTATCTACTTTTTTCAGCCCCTTGAATAAAAGTAAATCACTCCAATCCTTGCGAATGATGTAAGAGTTTATCAATGAAAGGCAAGTCATCCAATCATCTGAATGTGAGGGGTTAAATCCCCCTCCCCGTGTGTCTGGAAGCTGTGTCCTCTTGGTCAACAATAGATTGACTTTGTGTCGGACAAAGACGTTTTGTGCAAAACAGCGTGCGTTTGTGCCAGCCAGAGCAAAGATACAAGGTCAGTATCCCGCCCCCCATGTAACTGTTCACTGCATCCATACACAGCAACCCCCCCAAAAAAAAAAAACCCAAACCTAAATTATTTGATTTCTTAAGCAAGCCTCTCTTGATTGCTGCAAGATAGGAGCTGGATGACATGCCACTCTTAATAAGCCAAAAAGTACATGACATGTCAGTTTTGTTTTACTTTACTATCTCATCACAGTGGTGATGACGTTATATTTATGTGTGGATTTCACAATGGATTTATTATAATAGGCTGTGAGGCCCTGTTTGCCAGGCGTGTGACCGAGGCGTGGGACAGCCATCCTGATGGGCCACATGAGCCTCGCTTATCTCGCCTGTCATACTTACTTTAGGATGACAGAGTGACAAATAATACTGAAACAAGATGCTGCTGGACAGATGAAGGTCAGAGTGGAGATGCTGCTGTGAATCTATTGTGACAAAAGATGAGAATCAGTTCTTCACAGCAACGAGTGGAAAAAGACCTGAAGTTGTATGCAAAAAACTTCACTGAAAGGTAGGACTCCTATAACTTAAGAATCACTGCAACACCAAGAAAAATGTGGAGGCTGGGCTCTGGATGTATAGTACTTGAATGTAATCTAGGTCTTTGGGTAACTTTATAATCATGTGAAGAAGTGAGAAACAGTTTTTCTTCAAGACCAAGAAGTCAAGGATTAAATGATGTCATCACCTGACCTGAGAAGTGGGATGGGACGAGAGCTGCATCACCGGTTTTGTATTGACACCAACTGGATTTTGTTCAAGCCATTACATGACTGCCATAATTTTTACCATCTTTTTGGAGTGGTGATGTATTTCACATAAACAGCTCAACTCTCTTTTTATGATGTTAAGAGCCACCAGTGGAGGACGAAGTATTGAAATCATTTACTTTAAAGTTCCAATGCAGAAATGAGGAACTATTCAATTAAAAGCACAAGTCCCATAAAAAAAGTCCTTTTTAATTAAAACTTCACAAGTATTTGCAACAAATTGTAGTTAGTATTGAAGTGGCTCGGTCCTTCTGGCTGTATATTATTATATTTAATGTTCAGCATCACTGTTGAAGCAGCTGGATGCAGAAGTTTGAGCTATTTTATATCTAGCTTTATACATCAGGACACAAGGTAAATCAGAGGACTTGTTCCATGATTAATAAGAGAAAATAGAATACTGATGCAAAACCCTGTTGTCAGTTTCTGCTTTTCTAGTCTTTTATTATTGATGGAATATTGGATGACTTGAGCATTTCTTGACATTTAAAGGAAAAAATTACTATTGCTGATGGAGCTGACTACACACTGCTTTTGTAAGACAACAGAAGGCAAATAGGTGTTAGACTACCGGTTTCATCTTAAACGCATGGCCTATTATGTGCTTTATTATCTACAGTGGAAAAAACCTTACCTTACCTGACAGGAAATTAAGAACCAAGTTTAGCTGCCAGACAAATGTAAAGGAGTAAAATGTGTAATATGCAGCTCTGAACTGTAGTGAGGTAGACATATAAAGCAGAAAATTCCCATAAAGTACCTAATCTGAACATTAATTGAGTAATTGCACTTATTTTCCATCATTGGGAATCCCCTTAAAATTTGTCACACATTTATAAGCTTAACCCTTAAAGACCCACAATTATTGTTTTTGTCTCTCCCAAGTGATTTATCAATATTTTTTATCATATTATTCATCTGCATTTTACATTTTTCAGTAAGAATCAGGTGTTTACCTATAATCAATTTATTGATCATGCACATGTTCATAAAAGCTCAGAGTATATTCAAAAGTTATTGTATGGAAACAGAGAAACCTGAAGAAAAAGTGACATTTTTAGCAAAATACATAATTTATTGCACATAAAACAAGCATCTACAACCACTTTATCAAACTCTATGGGTTTTACTGGTGAATCAATGTTGTAGAAGATGAGTGACCATGAAAAGATGAATGTTTTACACCAGTAATTTACATGTGTTGACAGGATTAGTGGATCAGCAGGTATTAAATATTTTAGACCAGCGAATTGGTTGGTTAGTTTATTCACTCTATGTACAATATTGTTCACAATAACAGAAATAACACGAGATCCACATGTCATATACATGTCATTATGTGCACACAAATATACATATCTATATACAACCCTCTGCTATTAATATACACTCTTAGTAGCCTAAAAAGGAGTGAGAAGTCAAATTGATTTACTCCCACCCCCAGTTTCACTCCTTAAGCTTGTATGGTTGCAATTATATCGGAGAAATCAGTTGTAAACATGCATTAGCACATCAAAACTAACTTTAACACAACATACAGAACACAAATGTACCCACACTGTAAAATCCAATAGCTGCCCTGACTTAAATACATTAGTTAAGTTTAGTAGGTTATCAACAATATGCACTTATCATGACTAATATTTATGAAGTAACAGTGACTTGCATGGTGAAAAACACAAAATACTTAGTGAAGATTACTTTATTTAGAGTTAAGCTCACTCGCAAAAATAAGTAGCCAACACAGTTTCTCTTCCACAACATATTCAAAGAAGAAGTGAGCATGTGCAGTAGGTACGGTGTCATGATCAGGTTATTCCCAAATCTTAAAGTAAGGAGCCATGACAGAGGGGAAGGGCTGAGAATTTGAAAGGATGTAAGAAAAGGGTCATAGTTTAAATTTAACTACTCCCTGGTGGTTTTGTGATGTATGGAACACAGGATGAGTTTGCAGGCCAAAGAGTCTGGATGAGTCAGAGAGGCAGTGGACACACAGCTGACCTCTGACCTATGGTTGCTCAAAGGGGCTGGTGTGCGATATGGACTAAACGCAGAGTAAATTTCACATACAGTGATTTATTAGATAAAAATAGTAATTCTGAGTAGTCTTTACTAAGTCGAGTACATTTAAAGTAAGTTATCCAGTACACTCTACTTCACTGTATAATTGAGGATAATAAATCACACAATAATGTTGAATGAGCTGACGTCCTGATGTTGTTGCTAGTGATATTGGTGTCAAAGAAGAGGAGACCATTTTAACAAATGCTCAAACTTATCTATGTTTACTCCACCAAGGGAGCACTAGTTAGTACAACTTTAAAAACCTAGTTCTTCTTACTTAATTTTTTAAGTGCAACTGGTTTACATGCCTTTTTAAGTTATGATAACTAATTGGATTTTACGGTGCAATAAAGAGAAAATTGTAAATATATATAGTAGATAATGTCAATGAAAAATTAAAGTAAAAATAAAGAAAAACCTAAATTAAAAAAAAAACATGACCTTCAAAGCCCTTCATCTCTAATTGTTTTAGGACTATTTCTTAATAACCTGATTTAAACTGCTGTATATTGTTGGAGCATTGCTGTAGTTGAACCTCCACACTGTTTTGTTATTTGTGGATGTTTGGGTCTTATGGGTATATTTACACAGGTCACTTTGTTGTTGTAATCTCCTGTCAATTTATCTATCTTACCATGAATTCAGAGTCACAGAGCTTAATGTTTGAAGAGGACAATGCTTGGCGCTGTGCAGATGAGTTAATGTAGCGCAGTGTCCTCCCTTCCCCAGCCCTGACAGCGTGACGTCAAAGTGCAAATGATAGGTGCTCTGAGTCTGAACAGACAGCTTGTGTGGTTAAACGCTCCCTCCTACAGGCCATCTGTTCTTACCCAAGTCCTGGGTACACGTGCCAAAGGAGACCCACAAGCATAGAGACCTTCTTGTCGTCCCTGAGCCCGGCTCTGCCTCTTGACTGTGCAATCTGGTGCATGGCACTGATCACTGCTCACTGCCAGGCCAGCATCCATCAAATGTACATGGAGAGAAAAGCCCATTCTGAGAGCCAAGATGCTGAACATACCCCTCTACTTCGGTATGAGTCAAGTTGTGTTTCACTTGTTAAAATGAAGGAGGGGCTGAAGGCCACAGGTTGAAATACACCAGCTTCAACACAATAGGGTCTTACATAACAAATACTGTTTAAACACATCATTTTCAATTTCGCTCTATTCTTAAACGTTGCAAAAATGTAATTTCATCAGTAGGTGGTCAAGAAACCTCATTTAACCCGCCACCCAGAGCCATTGTTGAACCCAGTCAGTGCTGCTCCACGGATGCCTGAAAGCCTACACAGGCCAGGACTCTGTCAATAATCCTCAGATGGCTTTTGTCTAAAACAAAAACAACTTCTCCTGCACTGCTGGCACTGTTTCTAGAAATGAAAATGATTCCCTCCATGTAGGACTCTCCCAGCTGAATGGTAATGACCTCTCCTCCTCTGAGATTAAGCATGTGAATGGAGAATGGAATCACCACGAAAAAGAAAACAGCAACTAATTCAACCCACAGTTTGGAAAAAGGTGTAAATATATGCATTATGTAGCAGAAACTTATCATTAAGAAATGAATAGTTGAAAACTGTAAGCTTCTTATCTGATTGTGGGATTTTCCCATCGTTTATCTACACTGAAATCATGTGACTTGACATGTAAAATTCATGACAGAAACAAACATTGCTTTTATCCTCTGCTCTCTCCAGTCAACAATAAAGCCCACATTTTGATGTCACCAAAACCAACAAGAACACAAATTATGCAAAATATGGGCTGTTCTCAGCTTTCATTTGCCAAGCCAAGTATTTCGAGCTGAAGTAAATATTGTTCAGGGGGCAAAGTAAACATTGCTCAGACAAAAGTAGGTAATACATAAAGGCTCAAAAAATATACCCTGCCTCTCATCTGAAATGAAATTGAACCAAACATTTGTTATATATATATGTGTG
>JAPTGZ010000026.1:12030981-12061246 GCA_029814645.1 Fowleria isostigma | reverse complement strand
GAAGAGAAGAGAAGAGAAGAGAAGAGAAGAGAAGAGAAGAGAAGAGAAGAGAAGAGAAGAGAAGAGAAGAGAAGAATCTTTACTGTCACTGTTACAGGAACAATGAAAATTGGTTAAACAGAAATGCTGAAGTAGCAGCTTTTCTTTCACACCGGCGAGTTTGATTATTAACAATATGAAGGTATAAAGTTACTATGTTATTATGTTCCCTAAGTTCTGTTTGTTGATCTACATTTCAGACTAAACTGACAGTTCTGACCTTGTCTGGATGATTCAAAACCGATCTTTAGTGCAGTTATTGACAACATAAAACATACAGAAACCAGAGGTAATTTGTGGTTTTACTGTGGCTGTTTTCTAAGCACAGAGCTTTATAATGTAAACTATCAGCTGATGCAGCACGTGGAGATTATAAGATATTGTGTTATTTTTACCAATTTCCAAGACAACTGGCTATGATATTTAGTTTGAAGAAGAAAAATTTATCATACCATAATAGAGATATGTGTAGACAAAGTGGGTTGTAATTTATTCAGGATTTGTAGATACCTAGCATTGTTTTACTGGTGGTTTTGGTAGTCATGTTCTCAGCTATGTGAGTGAGAATTTGAAACATCACTACTACACATAAATCCTTTTCAGTAAAGAGAATTGAAGCAAAGTGGCATCATTCTGGTTTTTTGTAGACAGCCACTTTCACTCTAATATGGTGAAGGTAGCTCTGTTTTCACACTGATATAGCCACTGAACAAATATAAAGTTTCACTTCAATTCATGTAAGTTGTTGACAGTAGGGAAATGTGTAAACACAGAAGTTGGAGGAAAAACGTGATTCTGTGGCGCTTCATGACAACTACGTTCAGTCCATTATGGCAGCAAAAAAATGCACTGTTGCTGCGGATGCTATTGCATTGGAACAAGACATGAGTTTCACTTCTTGGTTACAGTGTAAATTAAATTCTACCTTTGTCTTCCAGATGAGGGGCAGCGGGGGTAAACTGCTTCTGCATTCTCACAGCAGTATCATCTGTAGTGGTAAGTCCCTTTTTGTTACCTGTCGACAGAATCAAAACAATCACATTATGTGATATTTTCCCCCAAAGCGGCATTCAAATTAGGGTCTTTGAGATTTTCTGCTCATAAGCTTGCTTGCTGGAAGTGTTGCTTGGTCCTTCTACTCCTCAATCAAACTTGGACTAAATAGATGTAATTTAGTTCAAATGACGGGGAAAGTCAACCAGAAATCTGTTCATCAGTGTGTAACCAGCTACACATTTTGCTCAAACGTAGCATTAAAATGACAGCTTCTTCCACAACAATTATTCTGCTTCATGAACAGGTTCTGTTCACAAGGAAATAACAGTTCATCCTAAAAAAAAAAAAAAGAAGAAATGATAAAACAGACATTTCCAGGTATAAAATCACAGTGTTGTGCATTTTTAGTTTGCAGTTTGTGTTTCACTGTGAGGTGCATAAAATCATATCAGAATAACAGACAGTTCCCCACTGAGGTTATGTCAGTAAAATGGAACAACTGCATTTTTCTAACCCCTAGTGGTATCAATGTAAAGGTTCTGTCTCCCGTTTGCTTTTCATTTGCCTTTTCCCGTAACTCACGAACACCTGATGAGTAGCGTGTCTTGGCCTTTGTCAGCATAAACATCAATGTTGATAGAGGTTTGAAACATACTTGAGGATTAAATTGGTTCTTATGACTGCCATAGCTGCAAAAATGGAATAAAACAGCTAAAATGTCTTTGCCATCTCCACATGCAAAATAGTAAATAACAAGCCAGCAGGTGTTTACAATGAATGCAGTGATATTTAGTTTTGAGTCAAACAGATTGGATCACCTGCTGTGCTGTGTGTACTCTCGGGAACTTGAACTGTAGCAATTGTGGACTGGATCAACACATCGCAATTCAAGAAAAACAGCATTTGTTTTCAGAGGGGATTTTCAAAGAGCTGAGGGCGCTGTACCTGCTACAGGGGGATCCAGCCTTATTTACTATCATGTAAGTAAAATAACTATTGCTTTGAATTCAAGTCTTACAAAAAGTCTATTACTCTGGGGCGTGGTGGGGGATGGTGACAAATCTACAAGCATTGTCAGGGAATAGAATCAAGATTTCCAACAACAGTTCATAGTTTTGATTTTACTAAAAGACACAAATGTTTCAGCAGAAATGACACATAGGAGATCTTAGTGGTATAGAGAAGTAGTTTTCAAAGTGAGGGCTAGGGAGTGCTAGGGGGCTTCAGAAAATTAGAGGAAAGTTGAGGGGAAAATATACAAAAAATAAAAAAAAAATAGATGCTAATTATCTAGGACTATTTTGAATATACAGTGTAGAAACATGTTAATAATATGCTTATGCTAAACAAATTTAATAATCATTGTATTGTGAATAACAGTAAGAGAACACATTCTAAAAGTCAATGTTTCCTAACATATTTTGTAGTATTGTAGATGGATTTGTGAAGGGGGGCCCCCAACTGGAAGGTACTACTGTTTGGGGGGCTTGGCATGGAAAAGTTTGAGAACCCCTGATACAGACCAGTGTTTTCCAAGTGTTTATTTCTGGAGAGTCACTTTTACAACTAATTCACCAAGTACCAAATATATAAATCAAGAGTTAAATTTGTGCATTAAATAACCTTCCTGGCTATGCTTATAATGTTATCTTGAGTATATAAACCAGCAATTTGAATGTGAAAACTGCTAAATGCATCACACATGAGACCAAATAAATGCAATTAGACTGCGTTCTATACTACTATATTCCACATCATTATACTGCACTGTTTAAAAAGTTGTAATGATTTTGTTTTCAGACACACTCCTCTTTTCCTTCATATTTATACACATCACTAATCAACCTTTGACTATGTGCAATGATTATATACTGAGTCCCAGTTACACTATGCCTATCAAGAATAAATCACTTTGTCACATTAATTTCATGGGGAGAAGTAAAATATTTTATTCCATCTTTATGGGCAACAGCATAAATCTTATGACTACAATTAAATACTATCAAATAAATAAATGTTTTAAAGCAACACCACAGGGTCCCCCTAAAGTCAAGAAGTGGTATTGTCTGTAACAACTGTTGCAAAATCTCTATCTCTGTAATACTTGCACATTTGTTGAAAAGCCATTGATGCCAGCAGACTTCCTGAGGCAAGACAGGAGACATACCGATAGAAATTTGCTAGGGTCTTCCTCAGTGAGACATGACTAAAATCACCCAATATAAAGTTCAGAGCCTCTGGTGAGATAGTCTGCGATTGATGTAAAACATCAAATACCGCGCAGGAGGCGGAATTGGCACTTCTCTATGCAAAGTGAAAGTGAAACTTACAACATTTTATTAATTCCTCTAAGTTTCCTGCTGTTGCTAAGCTCATTTACCTTTTCCCTACCTCATGGAGAGGATGTTTGTGTGTTTGTTTTTAAAAATTATTTTTTTATGGAGCAGGTAAAAACAATGACACAGACGAAAGTTCAATGTCTGGTGTCCAGATTTCAAAAGTTCAAAAGTTGGGACACCAAACTTCTTACTGTCGATCACTGTGTGTGCATGCAGCCATCAATTATGTGACATATCAGTGACATATGCCATAAAACAGTCAAATTTTGTATTTCTTTTTGTGGAGGAATCCCAACCTGAACCCAGAAGTTGTAAAGTGTTAGTGCAGGCAAGAAAGACGCTCTGGATTAATGATGAAAGTGGAATTGAACCTATTGTGAGTGTTTTTTTACCACCAAAATACCTGGAAAATATAGTTTGAAGGCTGAAAAAGTATGTTGCGTTACTTAAAATGCAAATTTATAAGGTGACCCAAACAAAATCTCCTCTGATCCACCTTTGGGTGTTGACCGAGTCTTTGGGTAAGGATGGTATAGACTACTCTAGACTCAGACGTATGCATGAGTGCAGAGGGCTATAACTTACAGAGTAAATTCCCCAGAAGAAACAAAAGCTCATGGCTCTTCATAGAAGGTGTAGAAAAGCTGACAGCAGCAGAAAAATAACCATTTCAAGTCCTTGAGCATCTGTTAAAGTCCATTTTTACTGAAACTAGGCACTCATATCCCAAAAGATCTCCAGCAATGTTAGCCTAAATCCAAAATATTATGTTCCTTTATGCCTGAGAAAGTTATGTTTTTGTCCTCACAACCTTGGAAGTTTGAAGCACAAGGGACAATGCTGAAGGCAAAAAGTTTTATATCATTTCATAAGAGCATGGCTCAACTAAAACCCACCAATACTGAATATAATGATGGATATAAATTGTTAAATGCTGGTCATATATTTGGATTCGGGTGGGTAGAAGTATAATTAGCAAATAATAGAAAACCTAATAAAAACATCTTGGAACTGAACTCATAACCACTGTTGACTGTCCACTGTGTATCCAATGGCTTTGAACCCTACATGACATGCCTGAAAGAACTCACATAGGAATAGAAAGCCATAAGACACAGTTGTGGCTTCATTTGGGAGACAATAATCATCAGTAACACAGATGCAGTTTCAGAAGCCATGCAGTGAGTACTGAAAGCTTGAAATAAGAACAAGAGAGGGGGAAAAAAAAAATAGAAGCAGGTTGCAGACAGCATTCAGGATTTAAAACTCACATCCGCATGAATAATTAACCAAAGAAACTGGAAGTCTTCATCTAAGGCCCGAGGGAGTAAAATGAAACTGTCTTGTGATGCTTTAGACAGTAGGAATTGTATTTTTCACAGCAAAAACTCAAATAAATTGACCCCTTACCCAGTGCTTGAATCACGTCAATATCCTGCTAGCTATTCAATTCCGCAGGGGTTCGTAGAATAATCTTTGATTAAAAATGCTCTTTTAAAGCAATGTCTGTTGAGGAAAGGTGCAATGTTAATCAAAAGGATTTTGTCTGAATTCAGCACTGGTTATGTAAACTCTTTCCATATTCTTTAGTGGCCCACTGTTTGACTTCTGCAAGCACAAAGGAGATCATTATTTCAGCATTTTAATTTAATTGCTTGGCAAAGAAAGCTCAGAAGTTTCTATTAATGACCACAATATTTTTGCACATACAAACAGCATGTTTTCCAAGCAGTAAATCCAAATTCAACAATAAAAGCCATCATGTTGATGAGTCAAGCATCATTCATACACAGAAACACTACCTGAGAGAGTGTTCCATTAGTATGCTTGATTGGTTTAATGTTGAGATAATTCATACTCCAGTAACTCTTAAACTGTCGAACCGGTCAAATAAAAGTGTAGTTTAGTCGTACTCATGTCTGTAAAGTGCTCTGAATTACCATACAGTTTACTTCAAGTTAAATCTCTGAACTGTTAAAAGGTTTTGGACCATTTCCTACCTCTCAGTGACTAGACTCAGAACTCTGCAGGCCAAATCTGCTTATCCAGACGTCTGCTCAGAAAACAGTAGTCTGTATAAAAACATGAAAAAATATTGTGGACAGAGAGGAAATCTGCTACTATGGAGGACAGAGGAGGCATTTGTTGACATTGTATCAAGTGCAATGCTGAGGTATTTGAGGCTCAGAGGGGCCAGGTATTTGTCAGTCAGTGTTTCTTGTGCTTTTGCTGTCTCAAACTCAAACAACAAAAGCCCCATTGAGCCTCCTTTTTTTTTTCTTCCAAGCAAGCACACAAAGCTTCCTGTACTATGCTACAACGGTTCACTACTGAGAGAACCACTTCTGGTCATCTTTTATGCACCTCTTTCAAGTTGTTCTGGTAGTGTGGAGGAGAAAAAAATTTATATTCCGGGACTTTCTCTGACCTTGAACTTCTTATTTATTTCTGTAGTTACTTTTGTCCAAAAACTTTAACAGAAGTCATCGTAACTTTCTTTTGAAAACACAGAAGTTGAAACTCAAAGCTTAGAGTTTGACTTTTTATGAGGATGATATTCTAAAAATGTCAGTCTATCCAAATGCACAAGCGCACACTGAAATTAATCCTTCCTTGGCTTTACCCAGGCTGGATATTCAAGTGACCTCTGACTGTGAGTGTTACCTGCTGATTGAGAAAAGATGTTTAATCAATCGGCCTCTCCTATGTTTCGAAGAAGCCCACTGCCACCGCGCTCCAGGGAGCCTGTGCTCATGCATGTCTCAGCATAAATTAGTAAAGCCCGGTGTCAGACTCTGTCCAGACAAGAAGGTGAATCTCAGCCACAGGGAGGATTAGTTTTAATCCTTAAACATCGTACATGGCCCCTCGCTGCTGGGAGCCAATTCGCCAAATCGTCAGTGGCCAGATGCTTTTAATGGCTTTAGATTGTGGCCATGTTTTTCAATACAGGTCTCTCTTTTGCATGACAGAGGAATAATAACAATAGTGAAAATTCCTCATGAAAACTGTAAATACAAAAGGCCCCTGTTGGTGTTACACTACAGAAAGTGACCAATATTTGACTTATTACACTATACAAACAGGTTCTGATGATAACCACTTGGATTGCTTCATCATTATTGATAAGATAAATCTTATCTCTGGCATCTGATTTTTCATCCTTTATCATGTTTCAAAAACACCTAGTTTCACTCACTGGCGGACTAGACAACCAAAAATACATTTAAACACTGCCTACAACACATTAAAGCCCTAGAGCACCAGTGAAGCTAATCCCCTTTATCACTGTCAGTCTTAATGAAAACAAACATCTGTATTGACCAGCACAAGTCTGAAAGGAATGGTGACGTACATTTAATGCCCGATGCATTCTTATGCTATAAATCTGACTCTTACCTCCGTCTCCCTCTCCTGCGTCCCTCCGCTGGAACGAGTATGGCATCCCCTCAGTCTAATACTGTATGGAGAGACAATGGGTAGTGGGGGGGAGGAGTTACTATGTGAGCAGGAGGGAGACAGACTGAGTAAAAGCAGAATGAAAGCTTGGAGAGAGAGTGTGAGAGGGAGAAAGGGGGCTCAGAAGGGAGATCACTTGCTCACAATACTCTGAAACCATGAATCTGAAGAAACGTTACATGAATAACAATTCTAGAAATCCTCCCCATCTCCTACCCTCCACCCCCACTCCATCCCCAGATGCGATGTCAGAGAAAACAGCAACCAGAAATCCCTCTTCACGTGGGAAATGTAAGGAAAAACAAGAGAATGAGTCCTGGTTTTAAACAAGTCCCTTTCTTTGGCTTTCTTTGAATGAGTTCTTAAGATTCCAACTTGGCAGAGTGCCCATGGGCCCTGGATGGAAAGGATAAAAGAGGGGCTGAGGTAGGGGGGCTGACTATTGTGTTTGTTCCCTTCCTTTCAGTCCTGGCACTCTAGTTGATCTTTACAGCCAGTTGCTGAATATTCCAGTCACTTATCCTCCGATTGTAAACAGAAGCTTACATTACCAGCAGTTTCATCCGGATTGCTGCCCATGTTATCTTCCAGCGGTAACACAAAGTTTGTTTTGGTCACCCTGTGCCCACAGTTGACACAGTTTGAGTGTAAAGTTTAAAATAGTAACGAGAGACCTAAATAACCACCAGATGGGCACTGGCTACAAGTGAGCACTGGAAGATGCTGGTGTCCAGAGTTTGTTGTCATGTAGTCTTTGTTTTGGCCTCTTTTCTTTGTCCTGTCAACAGTCCATCAGATGTAGAAGGAGAACGCGGTTTGCCCGGTGAATCTGGGATGAAGACAGCAGGTGCTGTTGCCACATTCAGTCCCCCCCCCATCCGTTTCCTTCACCAATACATCCCCCAGTCTTCTGAGAGCTTTCTATGTGAGGGGGGAGATAGATAGGGAGAATGAGCTACTGTATAATGAAGTCAAAGAAACACAGTCAGAGAAAAAATACAGTTAAGGCATTAATGAATGACGTCACGTAACCCTGATCAGAATGGTTGATGAGGGGTGTGACAAGGACTGAAGGCAATCATGTGGAGGGTGTAAAGGATTAATGTAACTGCATCTCTTGTCATTCACCGCTATGCTTATATACTCTCAGTGCTGTTTGTGCTGCATCAGTGCCGCAAGAGAAGCCCTGTTTTCACTCACAGCCCCCTCCTCCTCCTCCTCCTCCTTCCCTACAAACCCTTTGCTACCCTCTCTCTGTCTCCCTCTTGCTTTCCCTCAAATAGACACACAGGCTCAGTTCATTACTATTCACCAGGTTTCACTAAGACACGCATCATTGCTCTGCTCTCTACAACTGTGTCGGGAGAGGCGAAGGGGAGGAGGACAGGGAGAAGGAGAAGAAGGAAGAACGCAAGAGACATCTTATGATAGAAAAGAATAAATCACCATTGTGTTTTCTGTGTTCAGATGTGTGTACAAACATATATTACCAGACAGCTGTATGCATGAGTTGTTCTCTCTCTGGCTCTGACAGAAAATCTTCAGGGGAAGAAAGCGGGTTCAGTCCTCAGTACAGAAATCTGTTATCCTTTGTGAGGTTTGAATTCATCAGTTTCGTTTCACTACATCCACTGAGGTCATACACTCTATCACAGCATTCAAATTATTATCTGTGCTGATATACTGACAAAGCATTTCATCCATGAAAACGGGCACAATGCTTAGTTTCTATGCCTGTGCCGACTCAGTTGAAGAACACTATGTCACATCCGTTTCAGGAAATCCGTACTTCACTGTGATACTAATCCTTTGTTATGCTCCCTTTAATTTAACTCCCAACTCAGCCATTCTGAATAGATTATAATTATTCCAACAGTTACAGCAAAAACAAAAGGGAAGCGAGGCTGTAGTTGCAAAGCTGTTGTTTGATATGGATGAGGAAACAAAAGACAGTGAATAATATCAACAATAGACCTCATCTGTTAATGCGTTTTGAGCATTTACCATAACTTAAAAAAAAAGATGGATTTAGGCTTATATTAAAACCTTTATTTACACTTATTCAGGTTCTTAAAGCTTTTCTGTTTAGGTTTTAGCGACCAAATAATTCTAAGACTATGATCAATTCAGCTCCTATATATATATTTACATATTCATATTCTTACAAAAAAAATAGGACAGACATTTGCCTTTTAAAACCTCATTGTGGAGCGGCAACTGAGTTATAATATATTGAAGGATTTACTGTAACATATAAAAGTAAAGATCACCCTACACTCTGAGCTACCACAGAGAGGATTAATGACACCTATAGTGCATTAAAACATAGACAAAATTATACCTCATTATATAGTGTTCTCCATAATTATTTTTGATTCTGATACTTAAGGACTTGTATTGTTTCATGTATTTGAATCTTTGATCAAAATGACAAACTGGTGATGGTACCGAGCAAACAGTTGCACAAGATTACCGCAATAACAGTAAAAGAATCCAATAAAAACCATCTCTAAACGGCAATGGGCAGTTTGCAATAATTAGCCAATATAACAGGGCTCTTAGATTCGGATAGCTCCATTCATTTGAAGTACGGAGCGGGGATTGGCTGACAGAAGCCATTATCTTCACAGAGCTCCAGATGTGATCGTCTGCTGAGCTTTTAGGAATCCAGAGTGGGAATTCCTGATTGAAGTCTTTGGATAAGTGTCAACGCTCCACTGACCTTAAACTTCTATTCAGTTATCATTAAAGCTTTCACTCGGGCTTTGTACTCAGTCCAGTAAACTACAAGACTCGTGACATTCTGAAAGACCAAATGTGGGTAGTCCAACTATAACAATAACCTTCTTTTAAGATTTATCGAACACAGATTTGCAATCCAGTGAAAAGACCTTACTTTTGTCCTGCTTTGTATATTTAGATGTAATTTTATTTAATATCAAGAAAGCTCTTATCTCTGTTTCTTACGTTTATATAAAAATATTCAGCAATTTTTTACCATAAAGGTGAATAATTTTCCTATAAACTGCTGTACCAGCTTTCGCAAGTGGTTATGACTTCACTGCTTCCCCAGCTGCTGGTTTGAAAGCACTGAGCCTCATAGAATATCACTGTCATGCCCTGCAGACATGTCTGTTTGCATACCACATATCCTTGGCTCTATTTTGGGCCTGAGGAGAGGTGTAGGGGGTGCACTGCAGGGCATTTCCATCCAGCGCTGCAGGGACCGTCTAGAGAAATGTAGATGGGTGACAGATACATTTCCTATTTCTTCAACAGTCTGTGTCTCGTCTCCTTTCTTACTCGGTTGGTGTATATACAGTAAAAGTCAGAGGTTTACATACACCTTGGCAAATGCATTCAAGATTACTTTGACAATATTAAATTCCAATATGATAGTAGAGAGGATTTAATTTTATTCCACCAAAATCTGAGAGTCTCAGAAGTTTCCGGTGTTATATTTGGTAGTATTGCCTTTAAAGGTCCAATGTGTCAGAGTTACAGGGAATTATGGAAATCATGGAGTATTATATTTACAATTCTGTTTTTATCAGCGTCTAATGAATTGGCCTGAAATATGAATTGTGTTTTTATTGACATAGAAAGACCAGATTTTATCTTCAAAGTAAGAAAGTCGCCTTTCAGAGATGTTTTTCTACCTTCTACCTTACAACAGCGTCCTTTTCCTCTTCTTTTTTTCTGATTTATGTCAGTCAGCATCCAGCGTGAAAGGTGTATTATCGTCTCCTGCTATGTTTGCCTGTGGATCAGAGTTATAATCCCCTTAATTAAACAGCCCAGAATAAACAAAAGGAGGGACTTTAGTGTTTGTAGCAGCCATGATAAGCCAGGTGAAGGTCAGGGCAGAGCGGTGCAATCTGCAACTTTGCCAGCAGATGTCACTAAATATTACACACTGAACTTTTAAATTGTGTAGAGATACAAACTGCTGTACCACAAGCTGATTCTTGAAGGCGGAATTCATGCAAATGAGTCAGGCCTGCCGACTTCATTGCACAAACCTTTTCAGTTAAGCCAACACATTTCCTGTTGGCTGAAGGTCAGGACTTTGTAATGCAAAACATTTACTCAGTTGGCCTCAAGCCATGTTATTAGAATTTTGGAGGTTATTTTTGTTGTATATATACAGAGAATGTAAGATCTTTGTCACAGTGTTTAATTTCATTCTTTAGTATTAATTTGTTATGTTGATTTTGGAGCAGTTTTTAGGATTATGATGGTAGGGAGCTCTCTTTAATGTGGATGGAGATAGTTTTGCACAAGTTGATCGTTGACTTGTCCGTTTATACCTGTGCATTAATATTTATAGAGATCTATACTCTATTGTTTGCTCTTTTTTCATTTTCTCCTGAGGAGTCTTTTTCATAAGGCCTCAGCTGATTTTTAAAATTTATTTATTTATTTTAGATTTTCCCATAATGCAAAGCAACTGGACAGCCGGTCTAAAGGTGGGCTTTTTTATACAGCTCCAGTTGACTCCAGATAAAGACTGTGAAAAAGTGTGGTTTTTAAAATGAGGAGCAATAAATGCAAAAGAAGATTTGAAATATTCTGTATTTATGACTTTCTGGGAAAAAAAAAAATACTTCAAATGTATTAAATCATACATGACAAGTAGTAATACATACATATATCATAACTCCCCTTTTCTTGTATGCATGTATTTGAATTTTTATTTTGTGCTCTGATTCATACTAAAATATGCACATAATCTTGAAGAAATATATTGGCGTTGGAGGTATTGGCATTACATTCCCGTCCTTTGCTCCTCTTTCATCATATACCACATGTGCTTTGTTCGGTAGGTTCACTTGAGATTAAAGGAAGATGGTGTACGGATAAAGAAGGCGCTAGAGGTGAGAGACAAACAAGGAAAGAGAAGCGAGATGAGATTATAATTCCCGTCACATTTCCTGGCACCGTCTCAGTCCAGTGTTTGAGAATTGGCTAAATGTCAGCCTATGGAGATGAGACTGAGATGAGCAAGGCAACACTGCTTTTGTCGCCTTTTATACCAGTTATTGATGTCTTGGCTCTCAATGTAGCTGCCATCAACAAACTATGTGCCAGACTTGAAAATAGGTCCTGTGCATTGAGGGAGAAAGTATGATTTACTTACTGTTATGGAGACATGAATTTGTTCACATTAATATGGTGTGGGTGTTTGGCTAAATTTCAAATCCCCTTATTGTAAATCATTACATTTGTAGTGTTTTGTGAAGGTTAAGGTTAGGGTTATTTTAGTTTAAAACATTCCCTATGTTGAACTGCATGCATATTTATTTGGGTTTAATGTGGTCAAATTTGCATTAGAAATATGAATTGTGGATGAATGCAGTACTTTCACACCATCTAGTGTTGAAATTTCAGACCAAAGGGTATGATTTGCCCCATACCTCATTTAAAAATGTATGTGTAAGTAATAGAGTTTTGATGCAAATATTAAAAATAAATCTCCATAAATAACAATTAAGATGAGACACATTTATTTCACTTATTTAGTCAGAACATGTATTTTGTTCCTTAATTTGCATGCAACAAACTATATATTTCATTATCTATCTTGTACAAGTTTATTCTCAAAAATGGTGTTCTACTAAGTAAAAGCGCTGTTGATATTTAACGCCTTTTTTGCACAAGAACGAGTTGGTTGACAATTACCTTGAAGAAGTTGTCTTGTGTTGCCATCCTTGGAAAAGAGGAAGTGTGGGGGATGATGGATGTTAATCAGTGCCTTTTGTAAAAACACTTACATTTCTCTTGTTACCTGAACAGTACCTGCAGTTCAGGGATGTTAGCTAATCAGTTACACTGCTGAGACCTCGGCAGGCTTGCATATAATACATATAATACAGACACAGTCATAGGAAACTGTGTCATATTGTGTAACAGCAAAGTGCAGCAAAGAGATTAGACTTTTTCTTAATTAGACGGCTAACATGGATATGCATAATACTTCTATATTTAGACGCAAATGAACTAGTGAACTAGAAAATCAGGTCACTGTAGTAGCAAGATAAGAACACAACAAAAGTCTCATGTTGAAAATAATAGTGCAAATTAAACCCATGAACCATTTGTTCCATTGTCAGGTCTATACATAATTCATAAAGCTCCTAATGTTTTTTTTTTAGTCTCTTGGGTCTTTCAATAAAATATAAAAAGTTCAAAGATGATTACATCCACTATTTCACTATTAAGCCAGAATTATTTCCCCAGTCTCGACCTTGCCGGAAGCCCATTTGGCCACAACAAGTTAAGCTTTGCTTCTTCTGTGCAATCATTAAAGGATTTGGGTGTTAAGTCCATTCTTTTATTCATTGCTCTTTGGGTCAAGTAATACAACACATTACTCACCCATATATAGCATAGAATACACAATGCACAATTAATCCACATCACAATAAAATGCAAGGCTTTAAAATGTCTAAATTATGCATTAACTTTGAAAAGCACTGGATATGTTAGTTTTCTGTGCAATTTTACATCCATGTTGAAATGGAGTCAAGTTGAGAAACTGTAGTTTCCTGCCCTTTCTCATTCACAGTCCTGAACTTTGGTACCCCCCTCCCACACTCACAGCCGTAGCAATTATCATTAAAACTTGACTTGCATTAACCTTAAAACAGACAGCGTGAATACCACAGATACACCAAAGCTGTTGCTGCAGTCAAACACATGTCACCAAATCTCATGATTGCTATTGTTGAAATAGAATTAATTATGTTTCAAAAAGAACAAGACACAAAGAAGAATTGTTCAGTGAAAATCCGGTTTTCTGTCTGTTTAAGCATTTAATTATTATGTAAATGTATTATATCGATATAGAGCAAACTGGAGAAAAATTGAATTTTCAGCCAAATATATCATGTAAAAAGATGCTTCTACAACCACTGGCATTTGTCAAACTACATGAGATTATTGGTGAATCAGTGCAAAAAATGATGGTGTTCCCACATTTGGTATGGTGCCTCTGAACATTCAAATAAACATAGTTCATATTAAAGGGGGGTACTGGGGGGTCTGTACCCCCGGATGAAGACCCAGACCTCCCCCTAAAGAGACTAAAAGATCAGTTTTCTTCTGACTGCAGAGGGGATAATAATACAAGTCCACTGCCATTCTTAGTGCAGGAACAGTTTAATGTAACACCATTATAGACACCGCTATTGAAGACCATACCCTTTTAACTAAGGGTAGACAATACTGGGAATTTTGGTATGGATCTGATACCACGTAAATACAGGGCTAGTATTGCCATTACAGATACCGATACTGATACTTGTTACTTGAAATGTCACAATCATTGAGTAATTTTGTGATTTACTGAGATACTATCAATATTTAGATCGATACACTCAGCGCTAATTTAAACCACAGTGGCATCAAAAGCAACTCAGATGATAAATTCAGTTTGCTTGTCATAATACAGATGTGGATTGGTCAATGTAAGTAGCTAGCAGATGTCTACCTTGTTGAAAATGTATTATTTTACAACCATTTTAAGTGTTTTGTTCATTTATGGATATAAGCCAACATCTTTCCAAGTTCAGTTATTATACATTGTTCCACTGAAGCTGGTCCAGTCCACGTTAACGTTAGCTAATGTTAGCTAACTTCTTAGCAGAATAAGCTAAGTCTCTATTTAAACCAAGCTTCTTACATTTTTGTGAGGTAAAATCAAGTCTCTTTGTTTCCATTCTCATTTTATGGTGAATCATAAAGTCCAATCAGTGACAGTGTTGTGTAAGTTTACACTTCACATCAACTAGTTCAAAGTTAATTCATACAGAATAATATACATTCATTCACCTTCATAGTTCACCATCTCAATTGAGAAATACTTAGCATTCAGTTTATTTAAAAAAAATGTTTTAAAGTGAAGAAAAACCAAATATTTCTGTGTTTATCTTTCCAAATAATCCCTGCTCATATTATTACCCATCACTACTGTTCCCAATTGTTGTGAATATTATTTAAATCTGTTTCATTAATCACAGCTGAGGCAGTAACCTCATATTACCAAGGATTTATCGGGACTTAAAACATTCAGAATCTCTGGTTCAAGTTCTTTAGTTATAAATGTTATAACTATAAAAATCTTAAAATTTAATTTCAAAATAAACTTTCATAAAGTAGGATGTCAGCTGTTTGTAAATGTATGACTTTTACTACTCATTAGCGTTGTGTTTCAATGCACTAAACTCCTAACTGTTTGAATAGTATGCAATGTAGTCTACTGATTTTCATTTTCTTGTCTCGACCTTGAGTGTGTGTTTGCCTCACTTATCCTTCACTTTAACACTAAACGTGGAGGCGAGTGTGGCTCTTTGTATTGATGTGATAGTGGACCATGATGGTCATAGAGGAATTGAAGGGACTAGACTGCCTTTATAACACTCTTGTTGATATGCTTATAATTTATTATGTACAGAGAAATTACCCATAATTACTCTTATTTATTATATTTTGCTCTTACTGTATATATTGTATTGTATTGTATTGTATTGTATTGTATTCTATTCTATTCTATTCTATTCTATTCTATTCTATTCTATTCTATTCCCCCTAAATTATGGAGGGATAATTCACACTCTGGTCGCAACTGATGCCAGTCAAAAGCTGAGAATCTGCATTTTACCTGAATTATTTACATGTGTTGATAGGATTAGTGGTCCAGATGCTGATAAACATTTTTGGTCAGAACATGCTTTTGGTCGCTGGTAAAGAGTAAATTTTAATAAAACAACCCAATCATTCAAGAATGTAAATAATTAGTTTTAGTGAGGATTTATTTCAACTTATATTCCGATCACACTTTTTGTTTCACTGTTTTGATTCTGAAAAAGCCCTTCTTTAGAAAAGTATTGAAAATTAGCATTTAGGACAAACACTGTGATACTTACATGTCACAGTCTTCACTAATATTGATATTTAAGAGGACATTATGTAACTGTTCCTCATCTACCAATGACCCCTGATGATGAGTTACCCTTGTGTGAAATAAAGACAGTCTGTCCATGAGAAGCCCATGAGTCATATTCTGAGTCAGGCACTCAACCAGTAGACCTGGAAGTGTTGTGACACGTAAATGGATGTTTGCTGGTGGCATATCAACAGACATTTCAATGCTAATCATTGACACAATTCATATAAACATATTCTTGTGAGAAGGATCTCCACTTCACCCATTAACTCAAGAGGACATCCTCTTCAGTTAGAGAATACAAAGAGGTGGGAACTGAAAGCTTAAAAAGACATCTAGAATACCATCACACCATCATAAGCATCTGTAAAGCATCTCTGCATTGGCGTCACGGTTTATACACTTGTAGTCGTCTGCAGTGTGTTTTCTTTGAGCTGAATATCTTAATTGTGCATTAAATAATACAGGCCTGAAATAGTGAACAAGATGTTTCTGGATGAGCGGATAGTAACCCTGTTCAAAAGGAATGCCCATCACACACTGACATACTGGAGTGTTTTCTTCAGCTTTGGACTTTGCATTGCTTTTCTTGGACCTACAATTCTGGACTTGCAATGTCAGACAAGTTCAACACTTAGTGAGATTACCTGGGTGTTCTTCGCGCAGCAGTTTTGCTTGTTGATCGGCAGCTCAGTCGGTGGTGTTTTCAAGAGGACGTAAGTATCATGAAGTTGCATCCAAGATTGTTCGTATTGATGCAAAAACTGGCATTTATATTGTTTTTTTGTTTTGTTTTTTCTCTCCTTAAGGTTGTTCAGCGCTCTGTCTGCTCTGTTTGTCTCGGCTCTCATCATTTCTGTTATATTTGCCATCATCCCTCTGTGCCATAATGTGCTTGTGTTGGCTATTTCCATGGCTGTTTCTGGTTTGGCAATGGGTATCATTGACACTATCGCAAACATCCAACTGGTAACCATCTATCAGAAGGACTCGGCTGTTTTCTTACAGGTGAGAATGTTGATAACTCTAACGCCAGCAGTTTCTTTTATACTGACAAGGCAATATTCACATACCAGTTAAAAGCAAGTGGATCAGTGTTGTGTGCACTGTATGGTCAGCATTTAGAAACGTATTGTCAAGTTAGGCCCCAGTAATAAATTATACTATTTGAAAAATTGCACTAAGTCACGTCGCTGCCCTTTGTCTTCAACATTTTGCAGGCTCTTCATTTCTTCATTGGATTTGGAGCCCTGGTGAGCCCACTGATTGCAGATCCTTTCCTTTCGGAGACAGGCTGCGGGAATCACACAGGGAATGGGACTGAGATCATGCATCATTTCAGAAGCATGCTGAGAAACAGTCCAATTGCAGAGCACAACATAACTCAGAGCAACACGCCCCAGGAGGCATGGGAAGAGGAGTCCATTGTGCACTATGCTTTCTGGAT
The DNA here is from genome assembly GCA_029814645.1 of Fowleria isostigma. Classification (NCBI taxonomy): domain Eukaryota; kingdom Metazoa; phylum Chordata; class Actinopteri; order Kurtiformes; family Apogonidae; genus Fowleria; species Fowleria isostigma. Next base: position 12,044,019 of record JAPTGZ010000026.1, on the reverse strand, counting down.
CATGGCACTTATCAATGTAAGAGACTGAACAGATGTATGGTAGAAGCGTGAAAGGAGTTTTTGTTTTTTTTCCTTTACGTATTCTCTTCTGATATTTCTGTTAATGGTTTCAAATTACAATAATAACAGAGATTATTCTAATTTGTGCATCCTCAGCTGCCTGTGCCCGTTGCAGTCCTGTTCCTGATGTATAGGGAACAGCTGATTCCATGCTGTCCCAACAGTACACCTCGTCTTCTCGACAAAGATGAACTGGCAATGGAGAACCAGCAGGGGCCCGAGGGCTCAAACGTGGAACAAACAGAACATGAGGCTGGAGGTAAAAGAAAAAAAATCATACAGAGCTTCTATTTTAAGATTGTTAATGTATGCCCTTGCCTGGATTTTTAGACAGGTTGGATGAAAAAAAGAATATAACTGCCATTTAGTGTGCTGCAATCTGTCATTTATGACTTTTTGCTTTGTAACAGGTCACGGGGATATCTTTAGCTGCTGTCAGAATGATAACCTGCGTGGTTTGCCAGTATCCTTCTTTATGATTCATATCCTTGGCGGGATGGTGCTTTTTATGACCGACGGTATTGTGGTATGTAAGGTTGCAGATAAATAATGATGCATATTTCATACGTCTCATTATGCTCCAAATAAAACTTCGAGAATATATAAAAAAATCAGTTTCACATAAAAAAAAACAGACTGTCCTTTGCTTTTCAGGGTGCATATGCTGGCTTTGTGTACACCTACGCTGTGACCCCACCTATTGCACTACCCCATAAGACAGCGGGTTACCTGGCCAGCATCTTCTGGGCAGCAATCACAGTGGGACGTCTGGTATCCATTCCTCTTTCGTACCGATTCCAGCCAGTGAGACTGCTCATGTTCAACCTGGTAAAGCCATTTACACACAACATGCTGTCATATTATATGTCATACCCGAATGAACTTCCAATACTGATGTTATGCTCTCTTTGCTGTTATAGGCAGGTGCCATTGTGACCGTGTTGATGTTGCTCATTTTCTACACCAGTAGTGTCTTTCTGTTTGTTGGGACTTGTTTATGTGGACTTTTCCTCAGCAGTATCTTCCCCTGTATGCTCGCGTATACTGAGGACATCCTTGATTACCAGGGTACAAAAACACAATTATATCAAAATGATAATAACTCACTAATAGATTCAAAGCTTAGGCTGTAAATAAACAACCCCTTTCTCTCTGCAGGATGTGCAACTTCAGTCTTGGTAACAAGCGCAGGGATGGGGGAGATGGTAATGCAGGTTCTGGTTGGCTCGGTAAGTCTGATAGCTTTATTATTATAGATACAAGCAGGCTGCAGAGGTAGAGAAAAGGCTTATAATTGCAAAACAAGCCCAGGAGAAATATAGATTCACGTTCAGTCGTTTAACGTTGTCTGGATTCCAGATTATCCAGACTGAAGGCAGCTACAGCTTCCCGCTGTGTGGAATGATAATCGCCTGCCTTGGCTTTATCCTCTTCATTGGACTCCTACTGTTCCATCGAATGCACAGAAACTACCTCACAGGTATACTCTTAGTCCTAGTCCCTGTGCTTTTTCTAGGAATTAGGATTTATAGTTCTGCTTAAGCATCCATGCGTCCATGTTATCCTCACCACATATTATACTGTTTCCCTGCATCCATACAGGAACTAAGAAGAAGTCAGCCATGGTGGAGGAGGCAGCCCCCGAGCAAAATGGATCTGCAAAACCAGAACAGACAGAGGAGAAAGATAGCAGCTGAGAGGGGGGGTTACAATTGTTTTCTTTTTTCATTCTCTGGCTACTGCAAGAGCCAAATTTCACAACTGTTGTCAAATTAATGGCCTTGCATTTGCCTGAAAGACTTAATATATTTTAACATAGCCTGTAAAATAAACATTATTCACAAAGATACTCTATGTACTTTTACTGAACTGAAGATAGCAGGTTGTATGCCACTGTGAAAGACAATGTTTGGTTTGTTTCTTAGTTGTTTCTTTTTTTTATTTCAATTTTGAAAATTATTAACAATGTTCAGATCAAACTGTGCATTAATGGGCTGTTTTGTACTTCACTAGGGTCAGAAATTTATAATATTAGTATGATTTTATTAGAGTGAAAGATACCTGTACTATGCAGTTTTACAGAGGTTTTATGAATATTGTTCAATTGTAATCTTATATTTTCATGATATATGATAGTTGTATGAATTTTCTTATACGGATTGTATAAATGGGAATGTAAAAACTGTAAAATGTTGCACATTAAACAAAAATACTGATACATGGACAATATAGTTTTGATTGAAGCACAACACTACAACACACAGATGACAAAGACAAAAGTATGGGTTTGTCCATGACACATTTGTCAATTCAGATCTTTATTTTTTTTGCTTCATGTTAATCAACAACTCAAGAGGACAGCCTCAGGTTTTACATTGTTCAACATCCACTGTGGAAGGAAGGGCTTTGTGTACAGTGTAGGTGGCCTAACTGTAAAAGAAAAACAAATGTAAAACAGTCATCCAGACTTAAGCCTTAAGCCCAGTTGCAACAAGAGCAAGCGCTGTCGAAGACCAGACCAGCAGCGCAGCGCTCAAAGTAGGTCTTGCCACTACTGCAGTTGTAGAACTGGTTCTTGTTTTTGGGGTTGGGGTACATGCCGTTAGTCTTTCCAGCACAGAACCCACTGTCCATGCCACTGGTACCAGAGTCACCACCGGAAGAGCCACCACCAGAGGAGCCACCACCACTGGATCCACCACCAGAACTACCTCCAGCTGTGGTGCTCACTCCTGCGATTGGAGGAAGGCGAGTGGCAGGAGGTGCACAGGCTAAAACAGCAAATCACAAATTATTGAATAAAACATTGTCTAATAAAACTACATTGCACATTCATCATAAATTATGGCACCTATATGGTGTCTGTATTTGTCTATGTATGTATTTTGTGTATGACTTCAAGCTGCCAGGAGGTCTGCAGATGGAAATTAGCCTGGGGGCTATATTCTGGCATATTTACATTTATTTTTAAAATGTTCATTAATGTGCATTGATCCCCTTTTCTTAAATAAATAATACATGAATGAATAAATGCTATGATAAGGGTATGGTATGTGATGAAGTCATTTTGAGTCTTACGTGCTTGCTCCAGATTGAGGCCCTTCTTCAGAACATTAATCAGGGGGTATTTTCCCTGGTTACAGAAAGTACCCATATAGTCATCCATGTCAATGGTCCACACCATGGCACCTCCAAAGTTGCTCTTCTTCAGCCAGTCAACCTACAAACAGCCAGAAGATGGCGTTATAGAAAACCTTTTTATTAGTCCCAAGAAGCAGCAACATAGCAGAAGAACCTGACAGGTAGTTGCAACCAATGCAGCAGCAGTAACACAAAAAAGAGGAAATCAGCTTTTAATGCTCAGATTTGTACTCACACATAATTGTTAGTGTTATGTTATTTGGAGAAAAAAAAAAAACATTTTAGAGGAGCTTGTACCTTATTTTAGCTTCATGATAATTCAGCACAGCTAAATATACTGCCCTGTCAAAAAAAAAACCAAACAAACCCAAAAAACACATGCCTATTACCTTCATCTGGAAGCTCTTGACGTTGTCATATCCCACCCACTGGTTTCCCTTGTAGGCATAAGGCACATCCTGGGCCTGGTTCCAAACCTCAGTGGCTCCATCTTTCAAAAAGCCGCAGATCTGTAATTTCACAAAGTAATGCATTAATGACCTAAAGCCAAAAACTCATTCACAGCTTTATCTGGCGTCTGTAATAGTATGATAAGCTGAAATAAGCTCTGTTTTCCAGCACACAGAAGAATTCTAAAGCCACATAAATATTCAAGACTCTTTATTACAATAATTAGACGAACCTCAAAGTAGGCAAGTTCTCCAGCCTCCTGTGTGTACTTTCCAGGAGTTCCAGCACCAGCAATAGGTGCTCCAACACCGTGGTTAGCAGGGTTTCTGAGGGTGAATGTGTTACCATATGTGGGGAAACCCACAATCAGCTTCTCAGCTGGGGCACCCTGGCTCTTCCAGTAGTTCATGGCATAGTCCTGCAACAAAAGATTTGTACATTACATGTAGTTTATCTACTAATAAATCACCTTTGAGGATTCTTTAATTCACAGACATTATAGATATGAAAAATATAATAGTGGAATATCAGGTGTATTCTGAAATCATTATATTTGAGTACATACCACATTGAAATAGATAAAGCCACCATGGTCTTCTGGGCCTCTGAACAGGGGACTGCACTCACCAGTCATTGGGTCCCAAGAGCCGTGGAAGTCGTAGGTCATGACATTGAGCATATCCAGGGACCTGCATGATTATGAGGGAGACAATGGTTAAAACTTAAATTTGTCTTAAAGAATGGCTTGACTGACATGTAGAGTGATTTAATTAAACTGTAACCTATCACGTTTCTATGGGACATTGTGGGCATTGCTCAAAATGCTTACTGGCCAAGCTTAGGGATTTGATAAGCAGAATCAATGGTATCCTTTCCAGCCGACACAGCAGCAGACATCAGAAGACGAGCTCTGTTGGTCTTTTTGGCCTCATTCTCAAAGGCAGCTCTCAACTCCTGTTGAAAGTCAGCAGATATTTTGTATTAAGTGAACGTCAGAATTTATAACTCAGTTTGTAACATGTTTCAGGTTTAATGCTATTCCCTTTTATGTGACTGTTTATTCAGTAGAAACACCATAGGGATTTATTGTGGTCTAAAGAAGAATGTAAAACTGGAAATTGAACACAAAACACAACAAGGTGAGCAAACCTCCAGGAAGACAGAGTAGTTCTCCTGATCCTCAGGGGGGCTTCCTCTGTTGGCTGGATACTCCCAGTCAATGTCAAGTCCATCAAACTCATACATCCTCAGGAATGAAATGACGGACTCGATGAAAGTCTGACGGTTGCCAGGGTTAGATACCATTTGATGGAAACTAATGAGTAAAAACAAATCTATTAAAAACAGAGGATCCCATCTCAGTAGAGCTTCAAGTGTGCATAATGTATATTTGTAGATTATCTCACCCTGCAGAGCCAAAGTTCCATCCTCCAACAGACAGGAGAGTCTTCAGGGCACCATTCCTGCCAAAGATTTAGTCCCTTAACACTGCAGCAACACATAAAAGCACCCTTTTTCTATCTTAAGTGCTATTAACAACATTGTTCTTTTTTGACAGTCTTAACTCTATAAAATTATTTGTATTATATTTGAAAACTTGTTGTATATAACCTGGTATATGTTTTCTGCTCCCTGTTGGAAACTTTTTTCAATATGGCCACTAATGTTAAATCATCCAACACATATTCTGTAGGAAAGTGTTTGGCAATTTTTAAAAAGTTACATTGAGAGAAACATTTATATTGTTATTCAATTGAAAATTGAAAAATATTGCAATTGCGGTGCCATTCAAGGGAAATAAAAAAGCAGTAAAAAGTTTTATGTAAAAAAAAAAACAAAAAAACAACCTACCTGAAATGTTCTATTTTTTCAAAATGTTACTGGTAAAGTATATTTTTTTAACTAAAGTTAACATTTTTGTGAGCAAAAAAGTTGCCAAAAATGCCCAATGTGTCAAACGTGATACAAAAATATATCATAAACAAAATGATATGGCACAATTTTTTGCTTGGATTATGTTAAAAGAGCTAATAAAACTTCAGTTCCCCAAAAGTTGAATTTTACGACTAGTTTTTAATGGGTCAGGATTTACAGGGTTAAGAAGAAAAAAAGCACAGACATCTCAAAATTAAAAGGACTCTTAGAGACTCACGTATTCTTCAGAGCGTTGAACTGACTGTAAAGCTCCACATCATTCCACTCATAGGTGGCCAGACGACCGTTCTTAATGGTGGCGAAGGCATACAGAAGATGGGTACACAGGCATGGGTCGATGTCAGTGGGCATGTAAATGGTGGGCGGTGGTCTGTACTGGGCCCAGTTTGTGAAGTAGCATGATAGTATGAAGGATGAGCCTTTAAAGCAAAATGCATTCTTTTATTTGCAAACAAAAACACAAGCCTGCTGTACTTCCAAAACTGAGATGTCCCTGCATCCTAAATATAAAATACTTACCGAGCTGTGCATGCAGCAGCAGGGCCAGAGCTGGAAAATTAAAATATATGCTGTTACATTACAACAGTGTATCCAAATCTTAGAAAAACTGAAGTCGCATTTTGGACAATTCAAGTTGAGCATATAAACATGTTGTATTTATTTAGCTAAGTTCACCCTATACATATTTTTTTACATTCTTTTCTATGACTTCAGTACTTTTAGCACCTGGGTCTTTAACGAGTAAAAACAGTCTGTGTTAAATGACAAAAAAAAAGAATCATCAGCACTGACTTACCCGTCACAAACAGTACTTTGCCCATGATTGCCTTGTACAAGGAAGTCCTCTAGCAGGTGCACTCACTTTTATACGCAGTTCTGCTCAGACTATCAACATTTGCCAAAAGGTACTTATTTGCAAAAGATTGCTTCAGAAGTGATTATTAAATGTGCTCACATAAGCAGTAATATTTGATTACTTATCACACTTTCACTCATATTCTCCACAGGCACATTTTCTCCTTGTGTGAAGGTCTCATTTATTCAAAGTAAACACGAAAACAAGCTCTGCTGCAATATGCAAAAGACTTGTTCAACTCAAATATACAAGAAAAGAACACTTACAAACTTATGTGACTTTTTTTTTTTCAGGTTCAGACACATTTAAGCTGACATGCAATTTAATCTTGTTTTTTTCCACCAAGACCTTACTTTAGACTTTTTTTTTAATATATAAATGATGTGTTACAAGGATAAATAACAAAAGATAATGAATATTTTCTGATGAGTATAAACCTTTGGTACCACATATGCCCTACCTGCAGTCATTAAGTACTGGAATTTGAGCTGAGTGCCTAAGGATAATGCAAAATGTTAGAAGTCAGCTCACACAAACTGACAAAATGGTCTTCGAAAAACTATTTAGAGCTCCGTCTTGTGATGATAAACATGTCTGACAACTCTAATCACACTGAGAAGAGGACTGTGACATGCCATGAAGAGGAATTTTCGCTAAAATCAAAGCCTTCTCAGGGTAAATGGAGTTCTTATCTTATCACTTAGCTTCCATTATAATGCAGCCTTTTTTTATCTTTCATAGTTTATGTAATATTTAAAGAATGATTGCTGCTGTCAGCGGAAAATACTGTGACTTCGCTAAAGGGGTGGGAGGCAGAAGTAATGCCTTTTGCTGGTGCCATTCTAGGGCCAACGCTACTTCGACTTTTCATGGTGTGTCTCACCAATTAAAACAAGAAGTCAAGTAAATGTCAAAGGGAAGGGAAGTGGGACAGTTTTGAAACTTACTGATTTGCTTAATCACAAGTCCAAAATCATTCAGATGAAGAGTTTTTTCCCAGGATCTTTTTTATCATGTCAGAGCTGTTGGGTTTCTGGACTACTTGACAATTCTTTCCTCAAGGTACAAACCTAAGAAGTGAGACTAATCTGTCACACATCATACATGCTCAGTTAAAAGAGAATATGGAGACTCTGACCTCATTTAATCTGAATATTCACCAACAAAAATGAGTTATAGTTAAGTTATCAAAGACTCATTGCAAGACTAAATTATGATGGGGCAAATTCTACCAGGTCTGGTTTCACTTCCTACATTTTATTCAGTTTCAACTGACTAGTGCCCCATAATTAAAGTATTATCATGCATAAATCCCACTCACTCTCCCTCCATTTTTCAATAATTCTTAATTTCATTTAATTTTATTTATTTTATTGTGATGTAATGCTAATACTGGTTTCTGTTTCATTGCTCTGGCTGTGTAGTGGGTGTGTATAATGCCAAGTGTTAGCTGTTAAAATTATATGTATGTTGCGTATTTTAATTGAAAAACAAAAATCTTTAAAAAAAAGTTTGATTAAAAATAAGTTACAGAAGTCTTACAAAATATAAAATAATAAGTAAGTATCTCACCACACAACAACAGAGATAATTCACATATTTGCTGGAACTAAACAAAAAATAAGACCTTACTGACAAAATTTGGATTGTAAATGACTTGCATAAAGTAAAAAACTATTACTAAGAATTGGCAAAATGCAAACCCTCTAAAGCCTGATCAGCGGGTGGAAACTGTTCCAGATATATGTGCTGTGATGAAATTAACTTATATGTTGAGCACCAAAGAGGACACTTTCAATAACAACTACAAAAAAATGAAGATTCATAAGTGACAATGTGATTTATTCTTGATAGATAAATTGTAACTGCGACTCAGTCTGTAATAATTGGACCTGGTCAAAGGTGATTACTGATGCATATAAATAGGAATAAAAGGAGCAATGTGTCTGCAAATAAAATTATTCAACAGTGTATATATATCACATCATACTATACTGAATGAATTCCATACAACTGGTTCTGTTGCATGTGGTGCCGCATTTATCTGTTCATACATTTTTGTGAATATTTGATGAAAACTTAAGGGAATAAAAGTTATACAAAACTATCCTTTATTTTTAACCACAAGCAACAGATAGGCAATTTCATATAGTGGGTATAACTATCCAATGCATATTTTTATGTGTGGAATTGTTTGTAACATGATTTGACCCACAAAGACCCAGTGTTACTTTTGTGTCAGTTTCCCAATATTTTTTCTTCTATATTTAACCTTTCTTAAGTAACTATCACTACCACCTGTATTTTGTGTTTTTTGAGTGACAATCAAGTATTTTCCTTCAGTTAATTCACTGATCATGTAGGCGTTCATAAGAGCTGAGAGTAAATCCAAAGGTTATTATATGAAAGAGAAAACCGAAGGAAAAAGTGCCTTTTTAAGCAAAATATATTATTAACTGAACATAAACCCAGTGTGTCCATCCACTGTCATTGATCCAACTCCATGGGTAACACTGGTGAATCAACGTTGTAGAAGATGACAACGTTTCCATGGTAACAATGGAGCCTCTGAATGTCCAAATGGGTCATATCTGATGACCATGAAAAGATGAATAACTGTATCTTAACTAATTATTTACATGGATTGATAGGATTAGTAGATCAACAGGCAGTAAATAGTTTACATTGGTAGATAGTTTAGGTAAAAGGTGGTTGTTTGGGTCTTTATGGGTTAAAGGGGGGGGGCGGGGGGTGCCTGGGCGGGCGTGATGCAAGCTTTGTGCTGCTGACGTTCTCCTCACCAGTCCATGTGTCACCAACATTCTGTTCTGTTTTTCTGACCTCAAATCCCAAATTACATTAGACTAATTCCCTTCTAAACCCTGAGAATCTATTTCTCCAAGACTTTAAATGATTGAAAAGACAGATCAATATTTTATGTAGTGGACAAATTTGGGGGGGAAAGTCTTTAAATTTCAAGTAGCTCAGTTTGACCCTGTAGCAAATATGTCAGTCTGCCTCATAAAAACTGTATCACAGTCCCACTCATATTTTTCTGCTTCAGTATGTCTTGCTTTATGGTATTTGTTATACTTTTTTTTTTTTTTCAGTTGGAATATCTCTTACCTAGAACTACTTTTTGAGGTGACTCACAGGGGAAATTGCTATGGCTCAGAATAAATAATGATGTGAGTGGTGAATTCATAAATTACAAAAAACATATTGTAAGTAATAAACAATGTATGTTTAAGAGTCATAGCAGAAGTAATTATAAAACATTAAATTCCGTATAGCAAAGAATGACTACAGAATTTAAGCTTCTGTACAATAAATACTATCTGTTAAGTATAAATGAAGAAACATTCTACTCAGACACATAAAAATTACAATATAAATACATGTACAGTCACAGAAAAAAAATATTAGACCACCAAAAGTCATCAAAAACATTAACTCCTGTGTGTATCATGTGACTAAAACACACAGAAAAGAAAACATGAAATGCCTAAAAGCACTGTTTTTGTCAGTACAATGCCATAGATATTGATGTAAGAACTTATGGAATTTTGGTTATTATCAAGAAAACCATGGAAAATGGATAGATATCAACCCTGAAATTAAACTGTTAGGAGTATTTTTGTCTTTATCATTATATTTGTCCAAACAAATGTACCTTTAGTTGTACCAGGCATTGAAATTAACAAGAAATTGAAGAAAACATAGGGTGGTTTAATCATTCTTTCTGCAACTGTATACTCTGTTTAAATCTATAGGACTGATCTGCAACAAAACAGCAAAGTCAACCACTGGGACTGTAATATGCATATGAAATATAAAAGCCCACGAACCAAGAAGTGAAAGCATAATCCTTTATGATAATGATGGCATCAGTTACATCATTATTAAGCCATTAAAAATGCACAGTGGCACAAAATAGCAGAGAATCAAATTAAAGGAGCGAAAGCCTAAGGAAATATGCAGACAAATGCAATGGATTCGAAGCAATGAGGCAAATGATAACACTGTTTGTCCTACAGTAAATTACAGTCGCAAACCAGATTTACAAAACATTATACAAAGTCGGAGGTTGATTTGCTGAAAACGGGAAATGCACTGTGTGGGGTTTCTCAGGAAAGATACGTGTTCAAAAGGAGGAAGACAACTGCAGTGTATAATTTTGCAAACACTGCAATATTTTTCTATTACAAGGTGCTCATTTTCTTTTCTTTATTAAGTCTTTACCCACTAAAAATGGAAAAATGGATACAAAAGGACACACTCAAGGATAAGTTGCAGTGCATTAATTGGCCTGTTCTTTAGTGCCACCTGCTGTTTAAGTAAATAAACTGGTCATTCATTTGCTATTGCATTGTACTTCACACTTGATGAAATTGTTTATTTCAACCTAATAAGAATTTCTTACTGGAATACGCGTGCGCACATTTTGCCAACACTCTAATTACACAATGGGCTTGCAAGAGCAAAAAGAAGAAGCCCTTAAATCTTGCACATATTGCTTCTGCTTTATAATCTGTGCTTCATTCACATCATGACGAACCCAAGGATACTGGTCAGCTTGCTTAATGGTAAGATTTAGTTTTTACAATTACAATACTAATATTAAATTGAGTTGGAATGTACAAATTGAACATGTCTGCTGCAAAAAAATAACAAAATTGATTGGAATTGTATGTAAGGCACAAAATCTTGTTCATTCTAAATGTCTTATAACCTTATATTAAAGTCTGATTTTTCTCTATTTAAATTATTGTAATATTGTGTGAGGAAGTACATTTCCTACCCACCTCAACAAAATATTACTACTTCAGAAAAAGTTTGTTAGAATAGCCACTTTTTTCAAACCATATGCTCCGAGTGCACCTTTGTTTTACAAATTAAACCTCTTAAACATTTTTGATACTAACACTCTTCTGACCTGCACATTTTTTAGAGCACTGTGTGATTCTGACTGGCCTTCATATATCAAACATTATTTTATTCACAACCCCCAGGTTCATGAATATCTTACCAGGCAGTCTGTAAATCTGCATTTACCTTTATTTAAAACATCAGTGTTCCATTAGATTTCATGGTGCTAAATCATGGAACACTCATTTAGATGTCTTAGATACCTCTACATCAGTATGTACATATGAAAACAGACTCAAACAGAAACTGAGACAGAATATTTGCTCTGACTCACCCATCTCAAAGTGAACTGGTAAATTATGTCAGAAAACTGAACCTGATATGTTTTGCTGACGGTAAAATTATTTTGTAAAAATTATTTGCTGTTCAATCTTTAGATTATATGGATGTGGTGTTTAATAAGTTTTTTTTTTTTTGGCTTCTACCTCTCCTATGCACATTGTTTAATGTTGTTATTATTCACATGTTATTCATCTTTTTGTCTCTACATGTCTGTACATGGTAGTTTTTCCTTTTTACTGTTTAATTTTTTTTTGCTTCTTTTACATTTTAACTCAACATTGTATTGAACTGTTATGTGTAAAATGAAACACTCAGAAATAAATTAACTTCCATGGATGATATTGCTTTGTTCAATTACTGATATAATGTGAGCTGTTGTGCTTTTTGCAGCTCCAATTTTCTGTGTCTTCTGGCTGACAAAACACACTGTGGATTCAGTTAAGCTGTCGGCGCCAGAGGTAGTACAAGGAGCACCTGGTGGATCTGTCATAATCCCATGCCAGTATGACCGTCGGTTCAGAGACTACACAAAGTACTGGTGTAAAGGACCAGTGTATGACCAGTGCGAAATAGTCGAGAAAACCCCCAAGACACGAAATAATGAAAAATGCCTCATAGTTGATGATAAAGACAAGGGGGCCTTCACTGTAACCATGACTTCACTGTCACAAAGTGATCAGGATACATACTGGTGTGTCATTGCCAGACATGGAAGGAATACCTACGTTCCTGTCAGCCTTCAGATCTCACACAGTTCCACAGGTAGAGTCTGAGACACTATGTGCAAATCCATATCCTGAGTCCAAACTCAAATATGATGAAGTCTAAGTTTATGTGAAATTATGTTATTTGCCTTGAAATTATTCTAATTATGATCTTAAATTCTGTCTCAGTTAATGAAAGATCTTGCCTTTAACCCATAAAGACCCAGTGCTATTTTTGTGTTCACAAATGATTTTTTTTTCTCTATTTCTAACCTTTCTTAAGTGATTTATAACCATTTGTTTGTGATATTATGCTTAGTATTTTGTATTTTTAAGCAAAAATATGATGTTTTTTAACATTTACTTTACTGATCATGTAGACAGTTCATAAAAACTCAGATTAAAGTTGAGGGTTATCATGATCAAAATAGAGAAAACTGAAGAAAAAGTGGCATTTGCACTAAAATATATCATTAATTGAACATTAAAACAAGTGTCTCCATCCACTGACATTCATCCAACTCAACGTTCTCTGTGGAGCCTCTGAACATCCAAATAGGTCATATCTGATGACCATGAAAAGATGACAAACTGCATTTTACACCAATTACATTTACATATTGATAGACTGAGTAAATCACCATTTTAGATCCGGAAATGATTTTAGTCTGTGGTTGATGT
>JAPTGZ010000026.1:12003668-12015408 GCA_029814645.1 Fowleria isostigma | reverse complement strand
GGTTTCAGAAGGTCCATTCTATGCACATTTATGACCCTTTTCTGCTTTTTATTAATGTGATGGTGAAAATCCAAATGGACATATGTGTAGATACAAGACAATGGGCCTGTGCGCGTTTCTATGTATGAAACCATAAGTGTTTACACTCGTTGGATCATGAGTCAGCTCGCTGATGGTGCATGACATCAGGTTGACTTTCCGGTTAGGATTCCTTGGTTCTATGATCCCTCAGTGGGGGAGGAAAAGAGCTGCAGCTCTTGTTAGTTCATGTTTGCTGTTGATTAGTTTTATATTGATATTAAAGTGTCTGCACTGATAAAGTGAAACTGAAACAGGACTACAGGTATTATCTCACAGGGAATTTTCCACATGATGCAATTCCCCAGAAAATAACCTTGATCAAAAACATTTTTTACAGGTTGTGTCATCACTCTGCATGGGAGGAGACGAGAGCAGCTTTTAGTTTTCTCATATTTTGTATTCAAAAGTGTCTCTAGTACGTAAAGTTTTTCCCCATGAGAACAAATCACCAGTAAAACTTTCACTGTAATAGAACAAGTTACTGGCTTTTTTTTTTTTTTTACTTTTAACATGAAATCAAAAACACCAACAGTTGAGCGATATGAGAGACAGATCTTTAATAATATGGCGCATAAACAGAGGTGCATTCATGTCTTCAAATCACATAGGCACTGCAGTTTGTGTACAATACAGTACAAAGAATTCATCCATACATTACAAGCCATACCAAAAATAAATGGATACCAACGAGGCAAGGAGACCCAGAAAATAAGGTGGTATCCATTGATTCTGGTGTCACATTAGAATTTTAAGCAGGCCAAAACCCTGTCCATAAATACTGAATTACTATCAATCCAGTCAGTGATGATTTTACTCAACTCTGCATACTTAAACAATATAAAGACAAAAAGATAAATGCATGATTGATCCGAGTAACAAGGATTCACATCCATGTTATCTAAAACAGATGTCTACCCATCTTCTGTCTGTTGAGAGGCGTGTCCTTTCAGTCAGCAGAGGAGTTCTTATGTGTCTGCGTCGATTCTGTGGGCTGTACAGTACAAACAGGGACAAAGAAGTCAGAAAAACAATGAAGGTGAATCACATTCCTCTTACAGTAGGAGTCACTGCTGTTTAAACCCCAGAGACTTACATTGCTTTGGTATCCTGAGTGGTTCTGCATCTCCTGACAGAACTTGATGCATGACTCCCCGGAACTGATACAGCACCTTCAGGCTCTTCTCCTCCCCCACACAGGGGTCGTAGAAACCAGGGAGCCCTGACTGGAAAGACAATCCAATGTCAGCAACAAACTGACTCATCTTTCAGCGGTTTAAGACATCAGTTTACACACAAAGTATACATATACGCGAGTGCTGCCATCTCCTACGCACAACTGGGAAATACATTATACTGTGGCAGACAATCATTGCTGGAGGTGTTAAAACCTTGCTCTGAGTTCTTGTACGTACCTTTGTGGCCTCAGTGAGGATGAGTTTTGAGTCTTTCACCAGACACTGCAGAGGTACAGTCACGTCAATGACCTTTGCCCTCTCATGTCTTCTGCTGTTGTCTGTCACAAACTTGCCATACCAGGCGTTGAGAATGATGAGACCTATATTATGAGCAAGAATCAGGGAAGAACTGTAAATTCACCCACTCTTGAGTTGACTTAACCCATAAGGACCCAGTGTGACATTTGTGGCACTTTCCCAAAAAAATTTTTTCTCTATGTTTAACTGTCCTTAAGTGGTTTATCACCATTTATTGTAATACTATCTTCTGCATTTTTTTTTTGTTTTTCAGTGAAAATCAAATATTTTCCAAAATTTATTACTAATCATATAGATCTCCATAACAGTTTAGAGTAAAATTGAGGATTATTGACTCAAAAACAAAAAAAACTAAGAAAAAGTGACTTTTTCAGCAAATTTTGTCAATTATTGAACACAAACCAAGTGTCTCCATCCACTGTCATTGACCCAACTCCATGGGTTTTACAGTGTTGTGGAAGATGACACTGTTTCTGTGGTAACTACGGAGCCCCTGAATGTCCAAAAGGGTCATATCTGATGACCATGAAAAGATGAATAAATGTATTTTACACCAATTATTGACATGAATTAATGGATCAACAGGGATTAAACAATTCCTATCACAACATGATTTTGGCAGATGGTGGATGTTTGTGGGTTAAAATAAGATAAATCGAGAGAAAATTTAATTTGGGGAATTGACACAAAAGTAGTGCTGGGTCTTAATGTGTTAAGAATAAATTTCAGAAAACCAAGGACAAAAAAAAAAAAAAAAAAAGTGACAAGAAATTCTGGACATTGATGAATTGGTATTCAAAGCCCATAACAAATCACCACTGTCAGTACTGTGTAATTTTAATCTTGCCTGCATGCCAAAACTGTTTATACGGCAACAGAGCCAGCGTAGGTTTTGAGACTGTTTGTTAAAATCGCTGTGCAATTACATAAAAAAAAAAGATGCAATTAATTTTAATTGTGAGCTGCATAAACAATACAGTAACCAACGCAGAGAGTGTAATCCACTGAATAAGGAAGAGCAGCTGTTTGTCAGTCATCGCAAACACACTGTTATTAACTGTTACTTTACAAGAGCAAAGTCTGCCTCTGTTGATATATTAAACTCAAAGTAACCTCTTCAATAATGGGTGTCAAAAAGCCAATTATCACTTACTCCCCCTGATGAAAATTAGACTGTCTGCAGAGTTTTTATTTTGTTATTCTACTTGTCAAAGATGGACTAAAAAGCTCCAATTATCACTAGTTGAAATGGAGGCAGGAAGGTCATTAAAACATCCACTGAACTCTGTTTCTCCATTAACAGTATTAATTCTGTTTAAAAAGGAACCAATATCTCCAGGAAATCACCAGATACCATCAGGGTCTGTACAGTAAGTCCCCACTTCTGTGATAGATAAATCCAACAGTGGTGTTAAACTCAGATTTTTCACACTTGGATTTTTAAAATACTAATACCAATTTAATATATAGCTGTGAATATTTTTCCATTATGAATCACATGTATTCTATCAATTATACCATAGAACAATTACTTTGCATGGTTTATACACATTTTTCAACATCAAATTCAGGAACTTTTCAAACTCTTTTAAGGGTCATTTTCAAGTTTTTCCAGCACAGCACCTTGTTTCTGGTAGTGATGTAGTTCTCGAGAGTAATTTTTTGTGGTCTCGTTCTTGTCACAGATTCAACTCATTTGGACTCGGTCTTGTCTTGGTCTCGCACACAGCGGTCTCGATGGGATTTGTACAAAAACCGCATCATCACAAAATAGTATCAGTACTTATTACCCGCCCTATTCAAGACATAAGGTCAATATAATAGAAAATATAACATGAATTTAATTTAACTAGTCATGACACTTTACAGGAATGCTTTTTGCTCTACAATTGATAAAAGTACTACTGTCATGTTAAGTCTAACTCTAGTCTGTTTTCAGTCTTGATACCGCTCTGGTCTTGACAGTGTTTTGGTCTCAATCTAGCCGGTCTTAACTCCAACACTAATGGCTGGAGTAAAATACATATCTAAAGGAATACATATACTCAGGATTTATTTTATTTTATTTTTTTTTACTTTATCACAATGATGTAAATTGTATTATGCTATAAACATCTAAAATTATGCTTCATAACAGTAAAGAATTTAGAAATTAAAGGAGAACACAAAGTTTTATCCAAAATAAGGGAAACCACTTGGCGTTCTCCAGGCACACTCGCACCGAGACAAAGATTAGGATAACAATATACCCAGTATTGACCTGAGAACACCTCAGAATTTTCTTTTTCGACATAAAGTTTGATTTTTCAAAATGTATAACCTGTCTGTAAGTAGCTTTGGTTATAATTTCAAGCACTTAAACTAAAATTCAAGCACTTTTCAGACCTTGAAAACACAACATTGAAATCCCATCATTTTCAAGGATTTCAAGCACCCATACAATCCCCGCTTTTACGTAATAGCTTTCTGCCTCCTTGGTTTCTTCTCAGAGATGTTGGTACATACACAAATACGGCTTCTATTGTACATCATTTGGTCTGTAGCTTAACCCTCTCAGGGCCAAATTAAGTTGCAGTAACAGGAAAAATCAGATATTTAGCTGTTGCAAATCTGCAACGCCTGCCTTGAGAGGGTTAATGGTGTGCTGCTCAGTGTTTAGCAGAGCATCGGTTTCTTTTTCAAAAATGTGACACTGAATTTAATTTAGTTATACACACTTAAAAGGTCCAGTGTGTAGGTTTTAAAGGAATCAAACTGCAGAAATGGAATAGTCTGTCTTTAAATGTTTGAGGACTACAGCTGGGAAATAGCTCCCTGCTAAATCCGGCATATTTACACAAAGTGATGTTTCATAACTGTACTGAGTGTTCATTAATATGCACTGCCCTCATCAAATAAACAAAGAAAGACAGAAATAATATTCAAAACTATGGTTTCTTTGGGGTATTATTGAGCAAAAACAAGAACCAAGAACAAGAACTTGTGCTGCTGTTGCTGCCTCAATAAGACATGCATATCTACAGATAGAGTGGGTCACCTTTTACACAGTCTGCCATGTTTCTACAGTAACTCAGGAAGAACATCCTCTTCTGTTATTATCCCTATTTTATAGCATGTGGCATCCTCTGTTTGGGAGCATTACGGCCTATTATGTCTGTAAACCAAAGCTAATGTCTCCATAACTACAAAGCCCAGAGTGGACAAACTGAACACTGTTGTGTCCACTGAGGGCAGGGGTTGGGCTATTCAGTTGGTTGTAATCTTCAGTCTCACTTCTTCGTTTCACTTAATATCACATACATTAATTTTATTTGACAAATACAGACATAGATCACTCATGAGTAGCGTCCCTTAATCTGGTTGTTTAGCCTTTTCGTATTTAATACTAAGAGATATACAGTTGTGCTCATAAGTTTACATACCCTAGCAGAATTTGTGATTCTTTGGCAATTTTTCAGAGAATATGAATGATAATGCAAAAATTTTCTGTCACTCGTTGCTAGTAGTTAGGCGACGCCATTTATTATCAGACAAATGGGTTTGATCTTTTAAAATCATACTGATAACATAAACTATCCAAATGACCCTGATCTAAAGTTTACATACCCTAGTTCTTAATACTCTGTATTGGCCCCGCCCCTTTAACATCAATGACAGCTTCAAGTCTTTTGGGGTAGTTGTGGATGAGGCACTTTGTTTTTTCAGATATAAAGCTGCCCATTCGTCTTGGTAAAACACCTTCAGTTCCTCTAAGATTTGGGGTTTTCTTTATGAACTGCATGTTTGAGACCTTCCCCAGAGTGGATCAATGATACTGAGGTCAGGAGACTGAGATGGACACTCCAAAACCTTCACTTTTTTCACTGTAGCCAGTGACAAATGGATTTGGCCTTGTGTTTTGGGTCATTGTCATATTGGAACATCCAAAACCATCCCATGCACATTCTGTCAGGGTATGTAAACTTATGAGCACAACTGTCTGAATCTAAAAATAAAGCAAAATACATAAAATAATGTAAAATGCCTCAGCCTCCGAAAGCCCTGATTTTCTATCAGGAGTTGAACATTTGTAAGAGGTAATTTATCTTTGGTAGGTGAGTGAGGTTATTTTTCCTGTACGGAAATGTATGCAGATTTAATTCAAAGATTTAAGTGAACAGGCTAATGATGATTCTCACAACAACAGGATAATGATTATAATAATGTCAGCTAATAATAATGGATAGAGGTTATATGCATTTAGACTAGCAGTAATGATGGATCTTCAAATGACTGCAGAGTTTGTATTGAAGCTGCTGTGTAATATGAACAGTCTCATCTGTTTCTTGTTTGAAGCAGCTATTACCAGGTTTGTTAGGGTTATGTCTTGTGTAATTGAAGTATCGATGGTCTATGACTTCATTTGCACTGTCCGTGAATTCTTTTTATGTGAATTCATGCTCCTTAATTCGCTTGGGGATGAAGCAGACAATATTTAGCTGTTTTTTTATGAAAAGTGACAGCAGAGAAAAGGCTAATGCAGAAGTGTCATTTTCAGATTTTCAGTAACCGTGACAGCACAGAAAATTTACATGAAAATTGCTAAATACATATTCAGTTTTTACCCTAATAAATTGCAGACAATTCCATCATTATTTTCTTTTTCTGCAGGAAGGACCCCCATACATTCTAATTTTGGCTTGCATGACACCCTGGAGACCCACACACTTGTCTTGCCTCTGGGAAGTTTACAGACTGTTCACACTTCAGCAAACAGCCGAATACTCTACAAAAAAAAAAAAAAATGTGTGCGTTGTACTTCAATTTGGATTTTTTCATAACTGATGCGCTATATGCGTTATTTAGCAGAAGGAAAAGTGAGCAACATTCAGACAGACAGAACTAAATTTGTGAAACTTCTCAAGCTGCTTAAAAAAACATGTCCATGTAAAATCATCCCTTAAAAATAGGACCAATCTTACCCATTCTGGACTCTTCAGCTTCAATAATCCTACGCACAGACTCCTGCATGAGTAAGACCTTCACGTGTGACAACAAGCACAGGGAGAGAGGGAACACAAACAGTGAGATTGCACATCATATAGTATATACGGTAGTACTATATGAATTTGACTACAGCGTTAGATCACATTGCAGTGAAAATGTCAAACTTCGTATTACTCTACTGCTACCGTTATGCGTCAGAGTTTGTTCTTGAGGCCCGGGCAAAGTGCTACATTTGCACACCAGTGCTATGGGAATATTTCTGACTGAGTTGAGATGTTGTTGATTATCAGTGCCAGGTAAGGTTGTGTAGGTGGAAAACCCTGGGAGGACTGAAAAACTCAGAAGGCTTTACTTTTCAGAAGACAGGCTATCCTATAGTATGTCAGACGCTGAAGGTCGGGCTGATCTATAAATGCTTTTGCTTGTCTTTTCGTTTGTGCATACCATGAGTATCCTCATCTCTGTACTGGTAGTCTGACCCATATGCATACGTTGGTATTTCTAT
The DNA here is from genome assembly GCA_029814645.1 of Fowleria isostigma. Lineage (NCBI taxonomy): Eukaryota > Metazoa > Chordata > Actinopteri > Kurtiformes > Apogonidae > Fowleria > Fowleria isostigma. Next base: position 12,008,343 of record JAPTGZ010000026.1, on the reverse strand, counting down.
AAATACTGACAGATCTACTCTTCGTGAATCCACTTTTGTTGCAGAATTTTCACCACACTTCTCTAATCCCATCTTCCTTTATTTGTAGAACTTTGTGATTGGTGTGGGGATGTTTCAGGAGGCCGTACACAATACCTGCATCTAACACTGAATAAAAATGCAGGATTGGTGCCACCGCTACATAAAATACTCACGGCAGACTCTGCTTCCTGTTTTTTCCTGGCTATGTTAGAGGCCGAGCTCTCCCGCTGCTTCTCCAAGTCTCTGTCGAGTTCAAAGATAAAGGGAGAAAAAACAGACTCAAAGCTCATAAAATACAGCCGTAATAATACATGGTGTGCTGCGTCCAACAGTGTTTCCTTTATGAAATAGCCAACTTAAGGTGAAGTTTTCTTACTGCTCCTTCTGGGCACGCACGTAGGGCCGGATAATAAGCTGCTGGATGGCGAGGTAGAAAACCAGTGGTCCAACTGTGGCATAAAATACAGCACTGGGCAGGAGTTGGTCAGTCAGGTGAATAGGGAAGAAATACGTCTGGCTGGCTCTGTTAAGTCTGCCAACAGGAGAGTGGGTTTCATTAATTAAAGCTAAACACCTGCTAACTGGATGATAACTCCATGCTGGTAACTGCGCCATGTAATCTCCATGGAAATGCCCGTCTGAAATGGCCAAATTCTGAGGTTAAACACTAAAGTTAAGCCCAAATTCATTAAAAAGTAAAATCCTGCTATGACCCTGTTACTGCATTGGTGTTATACATTCTCATTTAACCCTTAAAGACCCAAACAGCTACTGGCAACCCAAATCATCTATTGATCTCAGATGTTTAATAACTTCTGAACCACTAAACCTATCAATTAAGTTGAAATAATTAAAGCAAAATACAGTTTATCATCTTTTCATGGTCATCAGATATGACCCATTTGGACATTCACAGGCTCTATAGTGAACATGGGAACATAGTCATTTTCTACAAAATTGATTCACCAATAAAACCCATGTAGTTTGACAAATGACAGTGGTTGGAGACACTTGTCTTTACATTCAGGGACTGATATCATAACATGATCAGTTGACTAAAAATTGGGAAATACCTGATTTTCACCGGAAAAATGCAAAAAAACAGAGGAAAACATTATAATTAATGGTGATAAATCCCTTATATAAGATTAAATACAGAGAGAAAAGATCATTTGGAAACTGCCACAAAAATAGCGCTGGACCTTTATGGGTTACTTTATTTATCAGTAATGGTTTCCCCCATGAGGACAACATTTAACGACTCCCCTGTATTGTTAATGATGAGTTTTGACACCACTGTTATATCACTAAAGGCATGATTTGATGACCATTAGAACAGGATCCCTTTATCAAATGTAACAGATGCTGTGATAGCTGGAGGTGACCACAACCTATACTAAGCTAACCAATAGGATTAAATAATACATTTTCTTTATTTTAATTTTATTATTTTTTCTTAATTGTTAATTATTTTTTTGTTTGTTTTTTTATTTAAAAAAAAATTTAAAAAAAAATCACAGTCTCCCCCCCCCCAAGTCTGTCGAAGTAGTGACAATTATAATCATCTGAAAAGAAACAACACACCAGAAAAAACATTATGTTCCATGGTTAGCCCTAGTAGCATATATATGTGTTCCTAGTAGGCGTCTAAGAAGGAAGGAGTTAAAATGTGACAGAAAACAGTCGAAACGTTGAGAGCTAAAGTACATTGTAGAAATGTAAATAAAAACCTGTTGTCATACCTTCATGCAGTTAACAAGTTAAGGTTCAGTCTTGTCACATAACTGGTTGAGTCATTTGCTGATAGTTTGCCATATGTTAGATAATCATTATCAACAGATTCGTTCTGTTGAGGTCTGTTTTTGAGTGACATGTGCAAAAGGATGCTTTTTTTTTTGTACCCCAGTGTTAAAATGGAGCAAATTCTACAAAACATTTCTGAAAATTTCCTACATGATTTATTTACACAGTAAAGTTGAACGCATACAGCAAGAGCAAATGAGTCATGTAATACCTTACTGACTGCCTGACATAATGTTACATCTTATGGGTGCCATGGTAACAGCGCTCTGATGAAAACCCACCGGAAACAACACGCACATGATGACACAGAGCAAACAGCCACACTCACTTGATCTTGAGGGAGACACCTTGGGGCACTCCCACACTGACGGTTGCCCCCAGGACACTGTGTCGACTGATCTTCCTCTCAGCACCATATTCAAGAACAGTCCCAAAGAAACCTGATCTACAATGTAAAAACAGTCATTACAACCTCCTGCACCTGTTGTTTAACACAAAGAAAACTAATTATATAGTAATAGACAGATAAACAGAGTCACTGGGTAAACCTTATGACGGGAAAAAATTATCAGATCATCATGCCATCAAAAACAATAGTTAGGCAATCCACTACTAACTCCTGTGTGAATTATGTGACTAAAACAGACAGAAACGAAAACATGGAATGTCTAAAAGCACTGTTTTTGTCAGTATAATGCCATAAATAGTGATGTAAGAACTTATGTGATTGTGGTTATTACAAGAAAATCATAGAAAATGGATACATATCAGCTCTTAAATTAACCTCTTATGAGCTATTGTTGTTGTTATCATTATATTTGTCCAAACAAATGTACCTTTAATTGTACCAGGCATTAAAATGAACAAGAAATTGAAGAAAACATAGGGTGGTCTAATAATTTTTTCCACATGTGCATACAAAATGACTGTTCTGTGTTAGCAAAAAAAAAAAGAAAGAAAAGAAAACAAACACATATAACTACGTACTTTACTGAGCCCTTAATCTTCGTCTGGTCTTCATCTTGAAACTTATACTGGTAGCTCATCATTGCAAAAGTGTGAGGAATGCCAAGCTGCGGAGACAAAACTAAATGGTTTTTTTGGCACAGTCCTGACAAGCACTTTATTCATCAGTGTCCTGCTTCGCATTAAAGTTAAATGTGGCTGTCTGCTAACCTGCATTGCAAAGGTGAAATGGCTGCTTTTGGTATCCCTGACAATGCTGGTGTTCATCGAAGACTGGGTCCCCCAGCGCCATTGTAGATAGCCCATAGTGTTCTTGTCTAGGTGGCGGGCCAGCACAGTGGTAAAACCAGGTCGCACACCCCGGGATGAAAACTGGAGCCCGCACTGAGCAGTCATAAAGCTAAAGCAAAACACAGTAAAAAATCATCTCACGACTTGAACGGATTGCTCATGTTGTAGTAGAAGACAAAGTATTGATTTTTTTCCCCCCTCTTGAATTTCTACACTTACCAGCGAGGCGTCAAGTTTCGGAATATCTTCATTCCAAAGAGAGGCCCGTGGGTATCTCCAGCACCAAACTCTACCTGTGTATACAGATACAGCAGACGACGTTTGACACCTCATGTAGTATTGTACTGAACAGACAGACAGAGTCCCTTTTGTAGCACAAAACAAAATAGTCTGTCAGAGAGAATGTAGGATACCTCTCCCCACCCCTTAGCTGAGGTGACTTTTCTCAAGGCCAAATTAATGGTGCCACCTCCATTTCCATTGTGGGTTGACAAGGAGCCTGAGAGAATGGCTGTGTCTTTTGAGGTTAGAGGAGCCTGCAGCACAAAATAAATTGGAAGTGCTTTGATGAAAATTGTCATAAATATCTTTTTTGAAAAGTATCAAGGTGGACTGAGGCTACACATTACAGGAATGGAGAATCTAGAGAAACACCTTACCTCTATGGATTGTGATATGTGCATTTTATTAATTTCCACATGTGGGACTCCTCCTCCGGCCATATCCTCATAGTCCTCTTCATAACGGTCAAAGAGGTCTGTGGCGTCAATCCCCACACTAATAGTTCCCTGTGAATAAATTCAGCGATAAACAGATGGTTCATTCATATGTTCATCATGCACCAATATCTTAGTCACTTCTTACGATACATTTAGTTCAACATGCAGCTTTGCTATCTTTCAGAGAACATACCTTTGGGTTGGTCCTTTGTTGAAGCCTTCTCTCCTCTCGCTCCCTCTGAAGACGTTCATATTCCTCTCGGATCTCTGCAGGAGTTCTTTTTCTTTCCACCACCTGGAGAGCAAAAATGTGATTTGAATGCAGAGCAAATGATGGACTGGCTGCTTCACAGGTGGCAGGGTGCTCTAATAGCATGAATGCAGGTCTCATTCAGGAGTCTATGCTGCCAAAGTATGATGCTTATGTGTGAGATTTATTTGCCTGATTGGCCATGTATTACTCTGTTAGGTTTATAGTCAAGTCAAACGGGGTGTGTTCTAGCTCCTAAAGCACAGCCTGTTATGATAATTTAGTTAGCAAGATCATGAAAGAACTGCCATAGAGTTCAGTTTTATGATGATCTGTTTCATTTAATCCTTTTGATGTTGGTCTACAAAACAAATGTACTAATGTTGCCAACAGAAAGCTCATCACAGACAGCTCCTGAACTAAAGTGACCGAGGTAGGGTAACAGGTGGAGAATGCAGGAAAGAGCTGCAAGAATGACCCAATTTACCAAGTACTTGTTGACTGTCAAATAGCAACTATTTTAACAAGTGATGAACATTTGAGTACTTCCTTTAAAACAAAAAAAATCTAAATTCAAGTCTGATTCAAAATACTTATATTTAAAAAAAAAAAAAAAAAAAAAAGT